>JAKSZT010028212.1:4153599-4183232 GCA_026826555.1 Tolypeutes matacus | reverse complement strand
TGCAGTGGCAGTATCGTAGCCAATGAGGTTTATCCGAGGCACGATTATTGCTAATTGAAAACTTTTCCCAAGTGCCAACTGGCAACACAACTGAAAAAAGACCTTGAATAAAAGGGGGAAATGGTAAAGACAAATGAGTTCAAGTGGCTAAGAGACTTCAAAGAGAGTCGGGAGGTCATCCCAGAGGTAACTCTTACGCACACCTCAGTAGGAGCTCATAGAACATCTAAGTGCCTATCACCCCACTCAGTGGGGTTCCTGAGAGCTCTGGAGACACCCTGGTCCTATATAAGGGGGATAGCCCCAGAGACTGATGCCTTATCAGTGGGTTCTATTTTGGAATCTGTGCTCCTGAGAGTGACAGAATTAGACTCAAATAAGTCCTCCCTGCACATGGTTCACCAGTCCATTCTATTCAAACCTACATGTGATGCTGGAGTTTCTTAGGTATACCTCCAGAGACTGGAGCGTCCCGCCTACCTATGTGCCAGGTTTACATGAAATCTAGGTGGAGCTGCAACTCCTACCCTACAGCTCAATGGACTCATCCATGTCACCTGGTGAGGAGACAACGATGGGAAATGGCCATCCCAGGGAATGGAGAGGGCCTGCATCTGCAGGCAGGATCATCCCACCCACCATATCCATGGGATATAAGCCCTCTCTCACTTGGAGTTGGAGTGGACATCACCATCCCAGTCGCCTCTGGATTGGGGGAAGTACTATGGACTAGAGTGGACTTGATGGTATTCTCTTGCTCACATATGGTGATTCTAGCAATGCAAGAAATTATAACAATGAGGTGGAGCCAGTGGCCACTTGACAGTTTTTGGGTAGGGAGGGGATGAGCAGTTGAAATACAGGGGCTTCTTTGGGAGTTGGAGGTTGTCCTGAGTACTGTTGTGGCAATGGATGTAGGCCATTTTAAATCAGCACACACCACTCAGAACTGAGTGGGAGAGAGTGTGGTCTACAGTGTGAACTGTGGTCTATGGTTGGTGGCAAGGCTTCAGGATGTGTAAGTTCATTGAGGGTGGTGGGCCACACTGTGGGAGATGTTTGTGTGGGATGTGGTGGGAGGTGTGGGAGGTGGGCAACATGGGAATCCCAGTGGGTTCCGTGTAATATTTTGGGTAATCTAAGCACCTCTTAAAATATATGTATATATATATATAAATAACATTTTTGTAAGCAAATACACATATATGCAGCATATATATTTATATATCATTTTGCAAATGTTTGTATGTATTGTGAGAATTTTGATTTTTACCCATAATAAAAAATTAATTAAAAAAAAAAAAAAGAAAATTTTATATGCATGCTATGGAATTTAATTTGGTATCAAACCAAATATAATTGTTATATGTTTAGAATGATATATTTTAACCATTGTAACCACAAGAAAATATATGGAAAATATATTCAGATAAAATTAAGAAGTCACATAAACATGGTAAGATACAAAAATCAAGTAAATATTAAAGTAGGCCTTAATTGAAAAGGGACAAAAAACCTATGTCTCCCCAGGAGTCATGTCCCATGCTGCCCCATGGAATTGAAGCCCCCTCTCAATTGGAGGGGGAGTGGGCCTCACCATTCCAGCATCCTCAGGATTGGGGAATGAATGATGGACTAAAGTAGACTTACTGGTATTGTCCTAAAAACTTATTGTGATTCTACCAATGGAAGAAATTATGTCATTGATGTGGACATAATCACACATCAATAGCCCCTGGAGGTTCTACAGTCAGAGAGAGGGAAAACCAGATGAAATGTGGGGCATTTTTGGGACTTGGGAATTGTCCTGAATGACACTGCACCAACAGATACAGGCCATTACATATCTTTCCATAACCTACAAAAATGTGCAGGAGAGAGTGTAAACTACAATGTAAATTATAACCATGCTTAGTAGCAATGCTCCAAAATGTTTTCATCAATTGTAATGAATATACCACATTAATGAAGCATGTTGTTAATAGGGGAAAATGTGGGAGGTATAGGGAGCGGGGCATATGGGAATCCCCTATACTTTATGTAACGTTTTTGTAATCTAAATGTCATATATATATATACACGTATATATAACTGAAAAAAAAGAGGGCAATACTACACAAAGCAATCTACAGATTTAATCTATCAAATTTTCAACATTTGCTTCAGAAAGGGAGAAGCGAATCCTCAGATTCATTTGTAAAGTAGAGGGATTGTGGGAAGTTGGCATAGTAGGAAACCTCAGAAATCAGTCCGTCCACCATAACTACTATTAAACAGGCAGGAACTGTCTGAATCACCTGTTTTGAATCTCTAGCCAAAGTTCAGGAGAACACTGTACAGCAACCAGGGAAGAGCAAGAGGAAGAGGCTGGTAAATTACAGTAAATACCAGTAAATTGCTCTTCCCAGGCATTACTTACCATTGCACAGTCCCCACTCTAACAGCAGGCAGCAGAGAGATCCATACTCTGTTGTAACTTGCTAGTGCCAGAAAGGGACATAAAAATCTACTTCCCTCAGATCAGTGGTGGATATGGGCTGATTGCTGAACAGGGCTTTTGATTTAACTACTTTGGATCACTGGGGAATGACTCTGAGGGTTGCTATTTTTCCAAGCCACCCCAGACAAATGTGGCAGAGGATACTAAAAGACAGTATGGGTGTTCGAATCGCGGCACAGCGACCCTCCTTCCCCAGCGAACAAGGCGCTTCGCGCCGCGCGGAGCTTGCGGGTCGCCATCTGCAGCCTGCGCGCGGCCTGGGCGCAGGCCGCCTCCTCCCCGCCGCGGCACTGGGGGCTGGGCGCGGGCGCCTTGCGGACGTTGCTCAGCAGCCCGGCTCTGCTCGCGGTGCGAAAATACACAGACAAACATGAATGGATAACTACAGGAAACGGCACCGGAACAGTGGAAATCAGCAATTTTGCACAGGAAGCAGTGGGAGATGTTGTTTACTGTAGTCTTCCTGAGGTTGGGACAAAATTGAACAAACAAGATGAATTTGGTGCTTTGGAAAGTGTGAAAGCAGCTAGTGAACTTTATTCTCTTCTGTCAGGAGAAGTAACCTAAATTAATGAAGCTCTGGCAGAAAATCCAGGACTTGTTAACAAATCTTGTGTTGAAGATGGTTGGCTAATCAAGATGGCACTGAGTAATCCTTCAGAACTTGATGAACTAATGAGTGAAGAAGCATATGAGAAATACATAAAATCTGTTGAGGAGTGAGAGTGGAATGCCTAAATAAACTAGTCTGAAACAACTTAATCCAGTAATATTTTAAATTACTGGTGGATAGAGATTTATAAAAGCAACTTTTTAGCAATATCAATATAAAAACTTGTTCCAACTGTGCTATTGAAAGAAAATACCCTATAACTTTCTAATGATAGTAAGTAAAAACACAACATGCATCTTTGTTTCACATCATCCTGTGATTCAGACTGTGATCTAGTTATATTCAGAATTCATGAAACTAAAGTAAAAACTACCTGTAAAAATTATGTAATTCAAAGGCAACATTGTTTTCTTAAGCCTTATATAGTAACTATTGCTTACATCCATCTCTGGATTTGGGTCAAAATACTTAATGATATCTTCTTTGGAAATCATTGGGAGTGGAGATAAGGTTTTGTTGTACAGTGTCATGTGAGGAAAAATACTATCTTAATTTTGCAATATACTGTGTTTGCATTTAGTGGTTCTCCTGCTATTTGTGGAAATGGTAATTTAGTCCAAAATCTGGTTTTCCTTAAGCAAAGATCTAATTGCCTGACAGCTTTAAGTACTTATTTTTGTAATCTTTGGTATAATCAAAAATATAACTAACTTTGAAAAAAAAAAAAAAAAAGACAGTATGCTTCCTCAGAGCTTCAGAAGACAGTTGAAGGGCTGCATTTGCTGGTCAGGTCAAGAAGGTGCAGCTTTGGGGAGCCATGGTAAAGGCCCCTGGTGCTCTTCCTGGACTGCACTTCATGCCCTCTCTAGGGCAGTTTGGAACCTGCTGGTGCTCCCTTTGTGGGACTCCAGCCTTGTGTTAGCTGGGAAAGACTGCCTAGGGCAGTGGTTCTTAAACTTTGTTCCATGGACCCCTTTGCAAGTCAGGTGAAAACCATGGACCCCTTACTAAGTCCACAATATATTGTGTATTATTTAATAAATATATCATACCCATACCAACATGTGCCCACAAGAATAATGTTTTTTTGAATTTCACTTCAAGCTCAAGGACCCCTTATTAAGAACCCCTGGCCTAGGGAAACTCTTCTTAGGCATGCCATTCTCCCAGAATTTTCCCTCAAGGCCAAAGCAGCTTAAGTCAATAAAAGGATTGAACAAAACAACTGAGGCAGATGGCATAGGGCAAAGGCATGCCTGATATATAGGAGTGAAACAACTTGGAGACGGAGAGGGCCTATCTTCTGGGAAGTAGAGGGAGAATTTATATTCGTGTAAATAAGGGAACTCCTAAGGCTGATAGCAGGTACAAACCCAAGACATGAAACAGAAACATAAAAGACAGGAAGGATACTGTATTTTCCATTTGCCTTCCGCTGATGTTCCCGATAGGAGGACTGAACTCTGATGGAGAGAGCACCAGCCGAAGCACAACCAATTGCAAAGAGAGTGAAAGATGGTTTTCTTAGATTTGCTGGTTTTGTTAGCTCATGATGCTCAAGAAATCTCTGTCATAGCACCAGCTGGTTACAAACTCAAAGAACAGACATTTCAGGAAATAAATCCCAGAGTTAACATATTAAAATATTAAAATGCACAGTGTGCAACAAAAGATTACAAAACCAAACAAAGAAACAGGAAACAATGGCCCAACCCAGGAAAGAGGAAAAATCCAGAAAAGACAAACAAAGAAGACCACACTGTGGACATACCAGATGAAGATTCTTTTAAAAATGTTCACCAATATGCTAAGAGGTGAGAGAAAATACAGAGAAAGAATTAAAGGATATCAGGAAAATTAGAAATTAACAATATTATAAACTTAATAAAAATATAGAACTTTTTAAATGGAACCAAACAGAACTACTGGAGTTGATGAACACAATAACTGAAATTATAAATTCACAGGAAGGTTTCAACCACAGATTGGAGGTGGCAGAAGTAAGAATCAGCAAACTCAAAGGCAAGACAATTGAAATGATTCATGCAGAGAGGCAGGAAAAAAAAAAAAAACAGTTATAAAAGCAAAAATAACCTAAGAATTTGCTGGGACACCATCAAGCATACTGATAAATATATTGGAGTCCCAGAAGAAGAAGAGCGGGGCAAAAGGAATATTCAAAGAAATAAAGACATAAAACTCCCCAAATGTAGCAAAAGACATAAATATGCATATCCTGGAGGCCCAGAATACACTAAACAAGATAAACTTGAAGAAAAATATGTCCTGTCACATACTAATCAAATTGTAAAATGAAAATGACAAGAAGAGATTTCTGAAAGTTGCAAGAGAAAAGCAATTTGTTATGTACAAGGGAGTCCCAAATAGATTAATTGGTGATTTCTCATCAGAAACCAAGTGGGCAAGAAGGGAGTGAGATGAAATATTTAAAGGGCAGAAAGAAAATAAATGCCAACCAAGAATTTTATATTTGGTGACACTTCCCTTAATATAGGAGGATTAAATAGGGCATTCTCAGATAAACAAAAGCTGAGAAAGTTCATCACCACCAGACCTTCCCTATAAGCTATGCTAAATGCAGTTCTTCAGACAGAAGGAAAAGAACAATAGACAGTGGTTCAAAGTGGCATAAAGAAATGAAGACCTCCAGTAAAGCTAACATTTGTGAAATTATAAATGCTGGTATTATTGTATTGTATGTCGGGGTATGTGCCTCCACTTCTTACTTCCTATAGGTGCAAAAATGCAAATGGATGCAAAAATATGATAAATCATGTAATTTTGTATTCCTTTACTTAAAGAGAGCCTCTACACACACTCTAGTGTCCCTGGCCCATATGAAATGCTTATGATCCAGTAGTACCTTTTCTTGTCTACATCTCTAAACCCTTGCTAGATGTCTCCAAATTTCTCACCAGCTCCAGGGCCACAGATCTTTCTGCTTGTCCAACATGACAAGTGAATTCCTATCTCAGGAACTTCATGCTTCCTCTCCCCTCTGCCTAAAACCATTCTGCTCAGATGATTACATGACTTGTTCCCTGGTTTCCCACATGGGTCTGATAAAATTTCACCTTTTTAAAAAAGAACCATTAACCACCCTATCTAAAATAAATCTTCTTATCATTATTTTCTTCACACCTTCACTCTGCCTTTATTTTTATTCAGTGCAATAATTATCATCTGACTAGATGAATAAATATATATTTAATAACAAATAGAAGATAGGTTCTATGAAGACAATTTCCTTGTTTCCACAATTATGAGTCCAGAATAGTGACTAGCTCAAAATGGGAATTGGATAAAAATTTTTGAATGAATGAATGAGTCAATGAATAAATGAATGGATCATGAAACTTATGAAGTTAGTCTAATCACATTAGAAATTCACTGCATATCATTTCACCAAATAAACTACTGCCCTAATAAAAGATAAAAGTACAAGAAAATGTTAAGTCTCATTCAATGAAAAAATAAAAAAGTGAATAGTGAATAGTTTTAGTGATCCTAAAATTGTGAGAAGACTTTCTAAACACACAAGTGACAAAATAAATTATTGAAATTAATGTTTCATTTATTTATTCATTCATTTATTTTTATTTGTTAGAGAAGTTGTGGGTTTACAGAACAATCATCAACAAAATACAGGATTCCCATTCACCACTCCACCACCAACACCTTGCATTGGTGTGGACTGTTTGTGGAAACAGGGAATAGAAAGTTAAAATATACAGTGTTCTTATTTGGAATGATGGAAAAGTTTTGGCAAAATTAATATTTTTAACAAAATTCTTTTCAAATTATAATGGCATATAAACCTCCTCTTAATCTGAGGAGAATAGGCATCACCATCTCAAAATTCTCAAGATAGAGGAACGAACATAAGTGGGGAATGCAACCACAGACCAAAGAAGACTTATTATTATTGTAGTAACAGAAGAACTTATAACATAGATAGAAAGATAGTGGTTACCAGAGGTTCTGAGGGCAGGGTTAGGGAAGATTAGATCAAATGTAGGATAGTTTTAGGGAATTGGAATTGTTCTGCATGCTATTGCAATGACAGGTACAGGTCATTATACATTTTGTCTAAACCTATAAAACCGTGTAAGGCAAAGTATAAACCATAATGTAAACTATAAACCATGCTTAGTAGCATTGCTTCAATATGTCTTCATCAATTGGAATATACAGAATAAAAACACTTTGAAATCAAGTGGTAAACAAGGCAGCATTGATTGTGAGTGACAAAATCAAGAGAATAATCAATAACCCAAGGAAGAATGAGAGAGAAGATTTGAAGGATATCACGTTAATCCTAGTTGGGAAGACAGTCCTGATAAGTTGTGTAGTCTTTGGCATTTAATTAGACACTGAATTTCAGATACTATAGATGTGAAAGATAAAAAAAAAATAGCAACATTTCTTCCAATTTTCTTGAAAATTAAATATATATATAGAAATTGATTCATATGTATTTATACATCAAAATATAAAAGATGTTATATTATATGTTAACTCATTTTTCAGATAAGATCTTATTGATTATGGTGAGATTTGTGATTATTATTAATATTGTTTAAAATTTCAATTAATGTTGCACTTAGCAACAAAAAGAAAGCTGGGAAAAATGCAATGGAAATGTCTAGTAATTTTTAAGCCATCTAATTACATACTGCATCTAAGTCTCAGAGGGGCTTCATTAACAGAAAGCCTTCATCCTCTGCCTAAATGGGCAAAGGAAAATCTAGATGATGTCATTTCATTATATCTCCTTTATACTTAACCTCAATTGAATTCAATTTGCCTGTCTGAATGAGGCTCACAACCTCATGTGGTTTATTAATATTACCTCCTATGTCATTTTCTCTATCATTTTTTTTTAAGGAGAAAGCAAATGTTCTTTCTCTTTTGAGTCTTTTGTATAACCCTTATTGAATGCCACCTATTAGGATATGGGTTTTCACTTTTCAATTATCTTGGGACAAATGAATATATATTCCTACTATATTGTCATGTGATATATGGATATTCCTAAGACTACAATTTTACAGAGGCAGAGTGACAGATTTTACTTTGAGTGGCATTATCTCTGACGGTAAGAAAACACAAGAAACAAATGTGTTCATTGTATTTATGTTCCCCTGAAGGAACTGACATTAGGAGGTTTAAGACACAATTTGAAGATTGTGGAGATAGTACTGTGTCCCTGAGAAAACCAATTCAGAGTGTTAGGCACATGGCCCCAAACTTAGGCTAAAACAGAAGTCCTGTCTCAACTACTTGCATGAATTCAGGCAGAGACCAGAGAACCTGAAATTTCTAATCTGCAAAAGGAGAAGATAGGTAAGTACTTTATATGTTCTTAGGGAAGAGTAAATGGATAAAGCATAAACAAGAATCCTGGGGTGCAGTAAGCTCCAAATAAGCCTGTATATAATTCTTCATCCATTATTGATGATCCCCTGTGCTAAACATGCACAAAACTGTTGACATTATACTCATTAAATTGGATTATGAAGAATAGTGATCAGGGAATCTAGTTTCTATATGTGGTACAGACACAGCATTCTGTCATCTGTCTGTGTCCTGGGTAGACAATAAGGCATAATGACAGTGACACATTTACCAAAGTACAAAAGAAACTTTCCCAGAGCCAAATCACCTCCCCTCTTTTTCTCTCTTCACTCCACCACTCAAAACATTCTAAAAACATATTTGAACCTTAAAATGAGCCAGCCACTGTACATGTCCAGCATAATTTTGACTTATACACCAGAACAGCAGGCATGTTGTGAAGTTTATCAGACTCTTTAAATTTTGGTAAGAACTCATCTACAAATGAGGATGATATGTGATGGAAAGATTATCTTTGGTTCATGCAATGTGTCTCAGATAATGTGGATATTTACATCCTGATATCAAATTAATTTGTAGTGTTGCCTACTTCATCAGCACCTTAGAACTTGGGACTGTTAATAGTGCAATATCATAAGTTTTTGGAACTATTATGAGTACAAAATGTATTTGAAACTGTCTAAATTCTGCCTGAAATAACTCTGCCTCATGAGGACTTCTAAACTCCTCAGAAAAAGGAGTTGATATTTCTTCTTGTTGGTAAGGTAAAACTTAAAATAAATTTGAACCTTTAATATTTCAGAAATTGAAAAATTACAGATTTAATATCCTTTAAAGAAAATGTAGAAGATGCTATTATTGATTCTATTAGGAAGGTCATAAGTTTTGGATCTATTTTTTTCTTATTTATTTTGTAGCCTATTTTAATTCTATTTTAAATCAAATGTGAAAAGCATTTTTGTCTCCCTGAATAGACTGACCATGTCTTCTTTAAATTTGATCAAATCTACATTTATCTTTCACTCGTCTCCAGGATCCAACACAGACACTGTCATTATAAGCAGCAAGACAGAGAAGGAAAAGTGAATTGGAGACAGGACTACAGAATTTATCAAATCCAAATTCTTAAATCTATGAATAGGGTACTGAAACCAAAGAGAAAGACCTGACATAATGGATCTTGTATCATAAAATAAGAACAGTGAGTGCTAACTCTTACAAGTACTACATAATAATATGCTCAGATATCAACACTGTCCACTGTGAGTGATGTTGTTGTATTTTCATTATATTTATGTCATTCTAACCACACATTATGGTGAAGAATTAAATTTATCCTCTGTTCATGTACAGTGGATAGATAGATGGAGGATTTAGTATCTTGCTGAGGGTAAAAAGTGGGTAGACAGGGAGCTGGATCCATGGCATCTGTGATCTGAAGAGCATTACTCCTCACACTCTGCATTTGGGTTATCTGAGTCAGTGAGGCAGTGAGGATGACATCTTGAATGTGGGACTTTGAAATTTAGTCCATCAACACAGAGCCTTCTAAGGTGGGCTGATCATATCAGCAGAAGGGATAAAGCATTTGATATGGATTTGCTCCAAATAAGGTTCCAGTTACTTTATGAAATATTCTTATATGGCATACCATCAAGTGTTTTTAAGATCCCAGTTGGATCCTAAAACCAAAGAGGTTAATTCAATTCAGACCTCCATAACAAAAACTCTAGAAATGAATAATTTGATATCTTTTCTTTTCCCCAAGGATTTATGTGATGTGTTTGTGTAGGTCAAGGATTCTGAATATTTCCATTATTTGTTGATATGTGACCCTACTCTCAGGAAAGCTCCTCACCCTTCAATATTATATAATACATTTTGAATGGATTATAAACCAATAGTTGTAAATTCACTCAATTTCTTAAAATAAATTGGGTAAATTAAAGGTAATTTATGATCTTAAATTCAACAAGCTCAAGGCAATTTGTACTCTTAGCACAGTAAGGTAGACAAAAATGCAAACAGGCACACAAATTCACTCACTGAACATATGACAAAGGATTGAATCTCCATGAGTGGTCCATTGTAAACCCATGTAACACCGTGTTTGCCTTGGTGCCCTTAGGTAAAGCCTCATGGACAATACTACATGGCCAGCAAACCACACTGAAAGCTCTGACTTCATTTTAGTGGGACTCTTCGGTCAAACCGAACACCCAGCTCTCCTTTGTGTGGTAATTTTTGTGATATTTCTGATGACCTTGTCTGGAAATGCCTTCCTGATCCTTCTCATACATGCTGATGCCCAACTGCACACACCCATGTACTTTTTCATCAGCCAATTGTCTCTCATGGATGTGATGTACATTTCCATCACTGTGCCCAAGATGCTTATGGACCATGTAAAGGGTGTGAATAAGATCTCAGTCCCTGAAAGTGGGATCCAAATGTTCCTTTATGTGTCACTTGTAGGTTCAGAATTTTCCTTCTAGCTGCCATGGCCTATGACCGGTATGTGGCCATCTGCCATCCTCTCTGCTATCCTATCCTCATGAACAATAGAGTCTGTATCCTCCTGGCATCTGGCTGCTGGTTCTTGGGCTCAGTGGATGGCTTCATGACCTTCCTGTGTGCAGATCCCAGAATATCCTTCACTTCTTCTGTGAGGTTTCTGCCATAATGAAGCTCTCCTGCTCTGACACCTCACTCTATGAGATTGTTTTGTACCTGTGTTGTGTCCTCATGTTCTTCATCCCTGTGACAGTCATTTCAGGCTCTTATTACTTCATCATCCTCACAATCCATAGGATGAACTCGGCAGAGAGCCAGAAGAAGGCATTCACCACCTGTTCCTCCCATATGACTGTGGTCATCCTGTTCTATGGGCCTGTCATCTATACCTACATGCTCCCCAGCTCCTAACACACCCCAAAGAAGGACATGGTGGTATCTTTCATTTACACAGTACTCACACTTGTACTAAATCCTTTTGTCTATAGTCTTAGGAATAATAATGTCACAGGAGCTCTGAAGAAAATGTTGAATGTGGGACCTGTCTTTCAAGAAAGTATAAAGTAGGAAATTCATGGAGTAACCATCTTTTATCCTTTGTTTTACAGACAAGAATTTTAGAACCTTACAATAATATTTTCCTCTGACTCTCATATTATTGTATCCCCTGTCATTTTCATTACTTTTTTAGAGTGCCCCTCCACAGTGGAAAGCATTTCAATATTACACTTCTTCTCCATTCAAAATGCATTATACAATTGTATTGTATTGATTTTATATTTACTGAAGTTGTAGCAGACACTTACAGATTCCCTGGTTCTTTTGCATGGTGCAGAGAATAGAAGTCGACACCAAGATTGATCAATCAAGGGAATGATCTTTATTAAGCCAGGGAGGACAGGACATAAGTCTCACACTCACATCCCAGAACAATAAGAGTAGCATCATTTTATTGGTTTGGGTTAAGGACGGGTTTTGTGGTTTGAGAGGAAAGGTTGATAGGTAGGGGTTTCTGCCTGTATGTTCTTAACTGCACCTACTTATGCTCTTACATGCTCTAATGTACTTGATTATTCATTGCATGTACTGTAAATGGTGTCTATAATCCCCCCCTCACCCAGGAGGAGAAGTTACTATTATAAAGAACTAATGTTCAGCCAAGGTCATAAGGTCACTTAACTATGGCACTGAGTTTGCACTATAAGCTGGAAAGTCCTAACTTGTTTGATTAAGTTTTGTGATCAGCTACTCACCACAGCTACAAGCCTTGCTCTATCTTGATTAACTGTTTCATAAATGAGTCATGAGTCAGGGGGAGGACAGGATACAGGTGGGCTATGGGTGGGTTAGAGGATATCTGTGGGTAGGGTCTGACAATGCTTCCTGTGCCAGAAATTTTTACAAAGGAATTAGCAAGAGTTTCTTTACAGTGAGGGTGGGGTCCTCTCCAAAGTTGATAACTGCACTGTGATTCCATAGGAAATACATAATTAAAATATTTACTGATAAAAGGTCATGAGATATGCAACTGACTCAAATGAGAGAGAAGAACAGAGAGAGAGAGAGATTAGGGAATCAAAATTGGCATAATATTAACCTATATTAACAATATGTGTTGTCTTGGTTAAACGATATATGATTCCTCTTTGTACTATTTTATTTATGCAAGTTTTCTGACACTTTGAAATTATTTCCAAATTAATTTAAACTGTCAGTCATTCTTCCCTTTTTTCACAAACTTACACTTCATTTTCTGTCAGCTAAGTGACTTATGATCCTTGAAAACATGTTCATTTCAACATGGCTATTCATTCCTGAAACAATCCAGTCAACTGCACACAGCTTTTGAGGGCTACCATGTTCAAAAGGTTGAAACCTGGCAGCATCTAGTGATTATTAATACTTTGGAACTGTCATTATTATGTTGTAGATGTAGGATCCACTAGTGCATAAGGGACTTTGAGAAAATATTAGCCCAGAGGAGAAGGAGAATTTAGGGAATTTCCTCTACACAAGCTGTCATCTGAACTGAGTGTTGAAGTATGGCATTTATTAATCAGAGAAAGAGAATCAGGCCACCAAATATTCAATACTTCATTTATTCAATGAACATTTATTATGCTATATAATAATTCAAAATGGTAGCTAAATGAGATTAAAATCTGAAAAATACATCATGGTTACTGTCCCCAATTTGAATTGTTGGTGTAGTTGAAAATGCAGATAGGTGCAATAATATTACACTAATTGCATTGACAGTCATGTACAAAGGTTACAGTTCATAAAAAGACTTCAGTTCTACCTGTGATGTGAGCTTGATCAAAACAATGGTGACTGGAGGAGACCTTGGACCTGAATGTTGAAAAGTAACTGAATAATTGAAAGGTGATTCAGATAAGTAAAGGAGATGGGAGAGGGGAAACATGCTCAGCAACATGATGCCAGGGAAAATGAATAGCATGAGCAAAGGTCCAAGTTGACCAAGCAGAAATGGTAAATCTTCCAAAGGCCCTTCCTTTCCTGCTGCACATAGTAGCCACATTTCTTGCCTCTCTGTGGCTCTGGGTTTTACAACCACTAGTGAAGTGATCAGGCTTACATTTTAGAAATTGTGAATCAGTGTTAATTGGAGAATTGTGAGATTGAAGCCAGGGAGACTAGGCAACTTCATTCAATGAATGAAGGCAGATTCTTTGACAAACTGAATGTAATGGATGTTGTTGATGTAAGTGGAATGGAGTGGTGGGACTATGCCGTAACATCACAAGACACTGAGGAGAGAGTATTGCAACAAGCAGGATTTGTTTAATATGTTAAATAAAACCACAAATTTGGTTCTAGGTCTATCAATTTCCAATTGTCTACATCCAATCTGTGAAGAATCAAGCTTCCAAAGTATAGATTCTCTTTTCCAATTGATACACTCAATTATTTGACTACAGTAAATAAGGAACTTGCAGTGTTTTGTGAAAATATATTAGGAAACCAAGTTTTCTTCAATCAAAGTGATTGACAAGAAATATGTGCACTCTTTGATTTTTGAAATAATAGAAGAGTATGTATCACCTCCCTATTTGCTGGATCATAGTGACAAACATTCAATGGTTCCATTTATAATACCCTAGAAATGGGGAAAAATTAGAAACTAATGGGGGTATGGAACCATATTCTTCCAATGAGTTTTTTTATTCTATCTCAAAACTCAAAGATATACTTTTAAAAAAAATTAGAATAATACATTTTCATTTTAGAAAAAGTTCAAAATGCAATTTCCTGTAGTCTCTAATACTAATAATTTACAATAACTATGCAAGTGGAAAGATCTTTATCACATTTTATATTGTAACTAATACTTTGAATTTCTAGACATGGAAGAACAATTACTGCACCAAATTTCATATCCAGAGTTCAACAAGAGGACTGGCAAATGCATTTCCCTTGGTTCAATATGAGATTCTGGCAAATGCATTTTCCTCAAGTGAGAAATAATTAACTGTTTACTGAAATATTTTAAAATTTTCAAACTTCAGAATTTATTCTTGTGTTTCAGCTTGTGATTTGGCCAAATAAACTGCTCCTGTGCCATAACAAAGAAACAGGAAATCTATATCCTCCAAAGCACATAAAGATTGTGATTAGAGTTCTTTGTTAAAAGATAAGAATAAATTCCCACTTCATTAGGTGGAGAAATTTACATCATTTCTCACAAATCATATGCTTTCTTAAATGTGATCAAAGGGTAAAGTTTGAAAAACCAGCATTAACAAAATCATGTTTCAAGGGGTAGCTTAGGAAACGAGGCCTAAGAAGCAAGATTGATGCATTGAAATCTACATTTAATGTCATTTTAATTGCCTTCCTCTTGTGTTGTTAATTAGCAAACAAATGCTTTCTGTGACCAACACTGAATTCAGAAAATGTAAATCCTTATTGTTATAACTAGGAGGACCCTGGAGTTGTATAATTCAAACTTTTAAAATAAAAATATCATGTATTGACATGCAAAATGTTATTATTATTATTTTTTAAACTTAGTAAACTATCTTTGTATCTTGCCAGTAAAACACCTAGAGGCTGGGTCATATTCCATAGACTGGATTTGATGTCAATTTAAAATAGTCTATTAATGAGTAGATGGGGCTATTTTGAATCTTGATGACTATTTTTCATAAACAAGGTTCTTGTACATTTGTATTTCTTCACATATGATTATTTTTTATGATCAATTCCAAGAAGGGAATTACTACTTCAAATGATAATCATTTTAAAAATTTTTATGCAAAGTGATAATTGGCATATTATTAAAAGCTAGAAGAATTTTTCCATCAGCAAAGACAGAGGATCAATTTTCATATCCCCATTGTGTTGAATAGTCTCTGTCCTCCTCCCACATGCCTGTCTGACATTCCATGTCTGTTCTGTGACCTAGTTAGGGGTAATTTGGCTCATTGAATTTGCATGGTATGACCAAAGCAAGATCCTTGCAGGACATTGGAGCATAAGAGTAGCCTGAGATCCGGGTATTTCTTCTCTCACCCATGTCACTCCAAGCCTGAGACAGGCATGGCTAAGTACATCAACCTATGACTCCAGATCTTGCCAGTGGTTGCCTTCCCTGCAATTATAACATCTAGGAACCGAAGAACTGATGCTCTTTCAATGACCATAATACCCAGGGCTAGTGATAACTTCCCCTTGCTGATGGATTTGGGTGATTTCCCCATTGCTAGTGTCTTTCCTTAACACTGCCCATCTTTAAACTCTCATTAATCTCTCCCTTTTCTGTCTCAAAACTGATGTAATCACTTATTAATTAGCTATATTTTGGAAATTTGCTAATATTATTGTTTCTATTCAGATTATATTCTTGCATTCACATTTTTCTAATTGTGATTCAGGATGTTTTTATATGTTTATATATCATTCTTTAAGTTTTGAATTATCCATCTATAAACTTTGTCTATTTTTTGGCAGGATATTTTGTCCTATATATGACATCCACAATACCAAATGGAAAATGCCAGGCCTCAGTGGAAATTACATCAGGGCTTTGATCAGAACAAATCTGCTGCCAGAGATCTAGTGAGAACCCAATGGACACTAGTTTGTCTGAGGTTAACTTCTATTTCTCTACTTTAATTGATATACAATCCCCTGAATTTTCATGGGACAGAAGTAAGGAAAGACCTAGGATTGTGACTGTCTGAACACTTCTCCTCAATGGTCTCAATTATGAAAGGCTAGTTACCTTAGTAGAGTCTAAGATAATATGACCTAGTAAGTTTGAAGTTAATTTCCATTTATCCCAGCTCTATTATATACAGCAGATTCAAGGTTTTTGAGAATAAAATAATTCATTAAAGAAAATATCACACAGTTTCTCATTCTTCCTACCCTTTCCTGGGTCAATTTTCTTACATTCATGTATCAAAATATCAGGTTTTGATTTTATGAATATGCATTAGATAAGGAAATCTTATCTTCTTCAACAAATCCCAAAATATATAATGCCCCAAACAGAAGAATATCATTTCTACCTCACATAAAGTCTGAATCAGATGGTGTTATTGGAAGGAGACTCTCTTCCACGTGGTAATGCAGATACTGAAGGTCCTTCTATCATATGACTCTGCTTTCTTCCTTATGTTACTTCCAATTACAGAGAATCTGCATATAGTTGGCATAAGGGAAAAGTGCATGGAAGAAAGCTTTTGAGAAATTATTATGTGTCATGCCTGGATGTGATACATGCAAATTCCATTCACATCTGCTTTTATTCAGTAAATGTCATGTGGACATATCTAACTGCAAGGGAGGCTGGGAAATGTAGTTGAGCTCAGTGTATGGGAAGAAGAGGTAGAGGTCAGTGGACAGCAAGGCAGTCTCCCTTGCCTAATTTCAATTTACATTTATATCATCATTATGCCCAGATTGTTCTGAATCTATTTTTAAAATAAACTTTATTGTTTTCAGATCTTTCTATCTTTGCATGAATTTATATAGTTCCATTTATTAAAATATGTTAAAAATTTCATGTCTATAAATAGGTAATTTAGTTTTATAAAAATTTCAATTATATTTATTTTGTGCATTAAAAGAATTATAGAATTCTCATATTTTTCTTATGACAAAATATAAAACTGTTACTTTCTTTATACACATCAATATAGTGAAGATTATTCTCTTGGTTTATAGTTGTATGTGAAATAGTTATAGGATAGATAATTTTCTAAATTTTTCTGAAGTAGACAAAATTGATATTTTAAATATACTTCTCTTATTTAATTCACAAATATTCATTAATCATTAAAAATGAAACTCACTGTCCTAGATCTGGGATTTAATAGCGAGTAAAATAGTCCCTGCCTTATTTTGGGGTTAGATGTAATAGACAAAGAAATTAATATATAATATGTCAAATGGTGATATATCAACTAAATAAGCAAAATGAGCATAACGAGACACATAGTGATTGATGATGATTATATAATAGATCACATGGTCAAGCAATATTAACCTGTTAATTGGTCATTTGGTCTATGAATAAAGGATGAGCAAGCTATATGTCTCTATAATGTAAAGTTATAACTGTCAAGTGGCACATGAAGGAGTGGGACTATATGTCCCAGTCCTTCTTGTGCCAGGATGACGTGATTGGTTTTTATCAGAGAAAAGTGAGCTGCATGCCACTTTTGAACTGAAGTGATTTAGAAGGGATTTTGTTATCCTTCATTCTTTCTATACTATCTTGTCCCCTTAATGAATATAAAAGTTACAGTAGAAGAGTCCCATTAGAAGTGAAGGAGCTAGGGAAGCGGCTGTGGCTCAATCAGTAGGGCTCCCGTTTACCATATGGGAGGCCCCGGGTTCGGTTCCCGGGGCCTCCTGGTGAAGGCAAGCCCGCCCGCACGGCGTGGTTAGCTGACCCAGCGAGCACAAGCAGCAAGGGGGGGATAGATGAATAAATAAATAAAATCTTTTAAAAAAAAAAAAAAAAAAAAAAAAAAAGTGAAGGAGCTAGCAATAGAAGAATTTTTATCATTGATATAAAGGCAGTTGCCACCAGAGGTTCTGAGGAGAGGGAGAAGGAAGAATAGGTATAAAATAGAGAGATTTTTAGGACATTAGAATTGTCCTGCATGACATTGAAATGATGGATACAAGCCATTGTATGTTTATTAAATCAATGACACTATCTTATTTATTTATTTACTTTTTTTGCATCTGTTAGGAAACAAAGGTAAATACTGGGAAGGCAATTCATATTAATTAGAATCAAACTCATTGGCTCATTATGTTTAAACTTCTTACCTTTCAACCTGAAGACATAAAGATAGAATCTTGTATATCTTGTTATATTCACACAAGCAAATGATCATTATTGTGAGTTTCACTAAGCCTCTCTGTAAAAATGATACCTGAGCCTTTTCTTAAAAAACAATATTTCATACAGCCTTCAATAAAACTCTCTTGGGCATATTGAAGACATAATTGTGCAATCACAACATTTTCACTCCACTAGCATAGGCAGAAATAGGGTGTTTACACATTGCTCCTATTCATTCCAGAGTACTTAACAAGACTCAACTATGGAATCAGATAATACCACATAGATTTTAGATTTCATTCAACTTACACTGCTCCCTAACATCTGCCATATAGGTTACATGGATTCAATGCTTCCTTGTTCCACAATTTCTAAAATCATCTTTATCAGCACAGCACCTTGCAAGTGCAAGTACTTGCACCTTGCAAGTACTCAGTAAATATCCCCATGGGCAAAACTTAATCTCAACCAATGTCCCTAAAATGTGCTTCTTTTTCTTTTCCAGGTTGAAAAGCATTTCACTCCTTTCTTTGATAGAGTGTACTAAATATCTTTCTTTGACCCATACACCTAATGTGTAGAGTGACCGTACAATGTTTTGTCCAACCCAGGATAGATTTGAGAGAGAAAGGGAGCAATTACTTGATGGCTTACCATGACATCAGGTAAAAGTGTGGTGGTCATGTCAAACCATGAATAATTATCCTGCTTATGACCAAATATAGTTATCTACATACACATGCCTCACCCATTGATTGTGAACTATGGCATTTGTATGCAGATGTCTTTGCACCTCTGTTGGGACTTAAGTTCCCCTTAATCCAAACAATTGATATTATTAATTTCCTCTTTATATCTCAGGTGGTCTATTAGTCTACAAGGTCCCAGTCTTCCTCAGACTCTCTTTATAGGATAAAAATATTTAAAAGTGTTTGCTCAATGGGACAGTTTCTCTGTTTTTCTTCTTGTTGGGAATGGCCTCTGTATTCCTGGATTTCTCAACCTTTTGAATATACCTCCTCTCTGGGGGGTTGGAACTGTATGTACCCCAGAATATTAGATTCTTAAATTTAATCCATTCCTGTGTGTGGACCTATTTTAAGTATAACCTGTATACAAGGCTACTTCAGTTAATGTGGGACCCACCTCAACCAGGATGGATTTTAATCCTCTTCCTGGAGTCCTTTATAAATTGGATGAATACAGAGAAAACCATGGAAGCAAGAAGCTGAAAGCAATGAAATCCAGAAGAGAAGGGAGAGACTAGCAGATGCCACCATGTGCCTTGTCATGTGGCAGAAGTGTCAAGAATCAATGGCAGCCAGTCTTAAGGAAGAAAGCATTGTCTTGATGCCTTGCTTTGGACATTTTTCTCAGAATCAAAACTGGAAGCTAATAAGTTCCCATTGTGAAAACAACCCATTTTGTGTTATGTGCTCTTAGCAGCCTAGCAAACTAATACATCTCCCCTCCAACCTCACTATAAGTGTATATTTGTGTATATTTGTGTATGTTTGACAGGACCAGGCAGTGTAGCAGATTGGCAGTTTGATATAGGTATGAATTTCAAAAGTAGGTATTGGATTATGTTTGTAAACTGGTCTGTTCATCTGGGCATGATTAAGTTATGATTAGGGATTTGATTGGGCCACGTCAGTAGGGTGTTGAGCCCCACCCACCTCAAAGATAAAAGACATGGCAAAGGACAGAGTTGAAGGCTTTTGAGTTGGAGCTCTGATGTTGGAGTTTTGATGCCAGAGCCCGGGGAAGTGAGCAGACAGAGGAGCTTGGTCATGAGGAAGGAGAGAAGGCCCTGGGATAGAGACGAGCCATTCATCTGATAGTCTACAGCTGGCCTTGTGGAGGAAACAGAGGAGCTGAGTCCAGAGAGAAATGGAGCCCTGGGAAGAGAGGAACCCAGGAAGCCTGTCTTGCTCCAACACATGGCCATAGACTTTGGTGAGAGAAGTAACTTATGCTTTATGGCCTGGTAACTGTGGGCTTCTAAACCAAATAAATATCCTTTATAAAAACCAACCAATTTCTGGTATTTTGCATCAGCACCCCTTTGGCTGACTAATACACAGGCCAATTGCAGACCCTGTCCTCCACCCACACTATAGAACACCACCAGGATCTCAGTCTGTGCCATCATATTTCCTCCAGCATAAATACCTTCCTTTGCAGCCTGAGAAAGGAGGTGGGGTCAGGTTCAAAAGGGTTTCCATAGTGAGTTATTGAAAATGAATGCCATTTTGGATCATGTTTAGGTGATGTTAAAAGACTCCTTTAAATTTCACTTATATCAAAATCTGAAATATTTACCCTGGATCCTTTTGCCCTGTTCACCATTTTAGGATCAAATTTCCCCTTTCTGCCCAAACCTCCTTTACTTCCAACCTCACTGTCTTCTCCCAATTTCTAGAACACATCAAAATCTTACTCTCTCTGGCCTTCATGCATACTATTTGTGCATGGAGAGCTCCTTCTACAACTGCCTACATCCCCCACACACCCACACATACACCTGTCACTACTGGCTTCTGCGTGTCCTTCAGGGATCAGCTTCACATAGACAACTCAGAGAGGTGTCCTTTTTCCCTATGTTAACTGTTTCCTACCATCTTCAATCTTGCTTGCTAAGAGCCCACATCTAGTACTCTCCATATAGGATGATGACCAAGTTTATTGTTCACAATATTGTCCTGATCTTTAAGAATGAGGAAGAATTTAGAATATATGGCAGAGGTGACTTTCTCAGTCATATTCTCTACATTGACTCCAGTCCATTTTATGTTTTTCAACTTCAATATCTATTCCATGAAACAAGGAGCTACTCATTATTTCATCAGCAAAATAATTGATATCTAGTGTCTAATGTTCCCAAGATGAAAGAATTTAAAAGATTAATATGCAAGAAGATAAATGGAGTACCTAAATATTAAGTTACCACCAGTTGGCATAAAACCCTGACTTTGCATTATTTACATTTGAGGAATGGAAACCATGTTTTTCCATCTCTGCTGCATTTTCAATAGGCAGACAAGTTTTCACATTAAATGGCATGTTGGTGAATACTTTGGATTTTCAACTGAAGGTTATTCCTGAGATATTAAAGAGAAATTTTCTGAAAGTAGAAATAATACTACAAGTCCAGCAAAAATTAAAACCTGAAAAGTAATAGAAAATGTAGAAAGCTTGGAAAAACATTAGTTTTAGGAAATGTTGTGGGTAAGTAAAGATATAGAAGTAGAATAGTTTTGAGAAAAACTGTTAAAAAAAAACAAGCTTCAAAAGATTAATTCAAAATTCAAAAATGTTAGTTATCCTTATTATCACAATATTGGTATTAGATAAGTCATATATTACCTTTCCATAGTTGTTTTTTGCCCCTGACATGAATGTTCTGTTTATCTTTTTGTTACTCCAATTGACACTATTTGAAGATCACTATAATCTTGAATTTGAAATTACAGTTAAATTGAAAGACTGTTGTTGATTAGGTAGAACAAGGGAAAGGGGGTTGGATTTAAATCCAGCCAGTTTGGGTTTCATTCCTGGATCTGCCACTTAAAATCTATAGAGCTGTGTAATATTTGTGTGTTTTCCTAAGGCCTCAAAATTTCCCTTGCATCACAATTATGTGGAAATCAAAACTTTATAATCAGGTTGTTTTGAGGAGATAGTGTGTTAATATGCACAGAAATCCCATAATAACTGTTCCAACCTGTGATTTCCCTTTCCTCTGCTCTACCATTCTACACTTCTTGTATTTCTTTCTAAGATGTTTACCTTCAAGTCAATGAAGTGTGGGTGGATTCCACAGCCAGAAATATTTCAGGCTAAATCCTAGATTTGCTAGTCAGAAGCACCCTTGGCCAAACTGTTTATCTCACTGGTCCTTTGGTTTTTCTAAAAGCAAAAATATCTCTTTTGGGACTTGTATATAACATTTAATACATATGAGATGCTCAGCCCATGACCAGTCTCCTCCAATACCTAGAAAACTGTTAATCCCTCCTATCTTCCTTACAGATGTGGAAACTGAGCACTAAGTAAACAAAGTGGTGCATCTAGGACAAAAACAATTTGTCTACTGTTCTCTACTCTTCTTTTATCTCCCCTTGTTGCTCCTGACACCATGGCCTTGATTTTTTTTTTTTTTAAGATACTTAGATTAGATAAATGTTACTCAAAAGATATTGGGATTCCCATGTGCCCCACTCCCCACACCTCCCACAACCTCCCACATGAACATCCTTCATTAGTGTGTCACATTCATTGCAATTGATAAACGCATCCTGGGGCTTTGCCATTAAGCATGGACCATATTTCACATTGTAGTCTATACTCCCTCCCACACACAGTTCTGCATGTCATGTGATGTTATAAAATGGCTTATATCTGTCATTGTAACATCACTCTAGACAATTCCCATGTCCCCATAAAGGCCCAGTATTACAACTGTTTTTCCCTCTCCCTGCCCCCAGAGCCTCCAGTGGCCAATGGCTCCACATTAATGTCGTAATTTCTTCCATTGATAGAATCACAATATGTTTATAGTAGAATACCAGTAAGTCCACTCTAGTCCATAGCTCTTCCCCCAATCCTGAGGATTCTGGAATGGTGAAGTCCACTCCAACTTCAATTGAGAGAGGCCTTATATCCCATGGGGAAAATGGATGGGACTGTCCCTGCAAATGCAGACTCTCTTTTCTCCCGGTGACAGCCATTGTCCATCATCATTTCCTTGCCAGTTGTCCTGGGTGAATCCAATGAGCTGTAGAGTAGGTGTTGCAATTCAGCCAAGGTTCCAGGCCCACCTGGCACATGGGCAGCCCAAAGATTTGAGTCTCTGGATGTACACTTCCAAACACCAGCACCAAGTATAAGTTTAAATAGAAGGGACAGATGAGCCATTTTCAGGGCAGACATAATTGAATCCAACACTGTCACTCTCAGGAGCACAAACTCCAAAGTAGGATCCACTGGCAAGGCACCAAATTCCAAAGCTATCTGCCCTGACCATAGGATGTGGGTGTCTCTGGAGCCATCAGGAGCACCACTATTTGGGGTACTATCCACTTTGGAAGTCTATGAGATCCTGCTGAGATGTGCACTAACATTATCTCTGGGATGACCTCCCAACTCACTTTGAAGTCTCTTAGTCATATAAACTCATTTGTCTTTACCTTTTCTCCCTTTTATTCAGGGTCTTTTCCCAGTTGCATTGCTAATTGGTGCTTGGTAACAATCCATGGGTGCTAGGGAGGCTCATCCCAGGGAGTCATGTCCTATGCTGGGGTGAAGATAATGCATTCATATGCTGAGTTTGACTTAGAGAGAGGCCACATTTGAGTAACAAGGAGGCTTTCTGAAGGCAACCCCAAGGCATCCCATAACAATAGGCTAAGTTCCAATTTCATGAGCAAAGGCTCATAAGCCTATTTATCTATATCAAAGGCCCGTCAGTGGATCATCCTCCTTCACCAGTCACTGACCCTGCACTTGGGGATCTGTTGCTGCTCCATTAGAGAATGTGGCAGAGCTCTCCATGATGGGAATTCAGTATTCTCTTGGTTATTGTGCAACTCCACCCACTGTGACAATGGCCCATGAACATTTGAACATTTTTACATACCTTATATGTATGCTCAGTTGAACTTCCTCCCATGCATCTCCCATCACTGACACTCCACACCAATGATCCTCCCATACCCCTGTTGTAACCCTTCTGTGATCCAAAGCTTCTTTAAAAAAAGAGCTATTACAATAGCCGAATACAATTAATAGGAAAATGAAACAATAATGATAAGTTTAAATATAAGAAACAAAATACATAAAAATTTAAAATAATAAAAATAAAATAAAATAAAATTACAAAATGGGGATTTCCCAGCTGAAACCATGGAGGCAAGAAGACAGTGGTATGACATAGTCAAAAGACTAAAAGCAAAAAGTTTCAGCCATGAATTCTGTATCCAGCAAAAGTGGCATTCAAAAATGATGGAAAGTGCGAAATATTCACAGGTAAACAGAAATTAAGAGATTATGTCAAGAAAAAAACAGCACTTCAAGAAATACTAAAGGGGGAGGAGCCAAGATGGCATTAGTGTAGGAGGGCACACACTGCAAGCTCCAAGAGCAAGGCTGATTGTGGACTGGGTCCTGCCCGGGGGTCTGTGCTGTGCACGCATGGAGTGAGAAGCTTGGGACATCTATCTGCGGGGATCAATGGCGTGGACGGAACAGAAGAGATTCATGAGTTTTAAGGCTGCTGGTGGTGGTTGGCACAGACGGCTGAGCGCTGCAGTTAGGGAGAAAAAAATAAAATAAAATAAAATAAAACGGCCATTTGGAGCCACGAGCAGGGCAAGAAAGTTGTATTTTCTGGGGATCTGGCTGCCTGGCGCCCCTTGGACCTTGTGTGAACAGAACAACCGGGCTAACTGGAGGGGGCATTCTGGTCAGGGGACGGATCTGATTTCCCTAGTGACCCAGGCATAAGACCTGGGCTGCTGTGGAGCCAGGAAGAAGGGACACTTCCCAAAAGAGGGAAGGTTCTGTTGGAGGACAGGGAAGGGTATTTTTTATTTTTAGATATCAATCTGGCTGCCTGCACCGCCCCATAGCTTTGGGGAGCAGATAAACCGACCTGAAGCAGCATCAGCCTGAGAGCAGACTCGAATATGCATCTGCACTCAAACTGATTTACTTAGCAACCCAGTGACGCTCCAGCTTGGCTCCAGAAGGGGCGAAATTGGCCGTCTTTAGCACTCTGCACTGACTAACATCACAGCTCCAGCTAACCTGGGGAGTCCAGAAAGTGGGACGTCCTTGATTAATTTCCACAGGCCCAACTAGGGTCCTTCTATAAGGGGGTTGGTCTAGAGGGGGAATTATTTTGGGTCCTGCATTTTGCTAAAAAAATAAAAATAAAAATAAAAGTGAGAAGGTCACTTCAATAAATGAAAAATAAATTCTTTTTAATTTAGTTTAATAGCTGAAAGCGGCTTCAGGACCTGCATATAGAACCCTGCAGGGAAATTGATTGATAAATACAAGTAGGCAGGAAGAATCCACGTGGACCCTAGGGGAATCATTGACCACCCTTAGCTCTGTTTGACTGCTTGCCTTTATGGATCTTTGGTTTCTCTCTGTTTCTTTCTGGTCTCTTGCTTTTACTTCCTCTCCCCCCCCCTTTCTTTTTTCTTCTATTTTTTTTTTTTAATTAGTTGCTGCCAGCTTGTCGCTTCTTTGCTGGGCTTCTTTTTCAGTAATTTCCCACTCACTGTATATATTGATTCCGTATTACAAACTATCGCTTATCCTTCCTGCATCTTTCTGCATTCTGGTTTCTGTTGTGGCTCTTAGAGACAACATTTTTTCATAGGCCCACAACTTAAGGGTGTCAATTTCTATTACATCTATTTTGTTTTCTTCTTTTTCTAAATTAGTATTAACTTTTTCCTTTCAGAACTTTCTTTACTATTTCTCTCCCTCCTCACAATTCTAGCCTTCTAAATCACTATATATATATATTCCTCCATTTGTTTTCCCAGTCCATTGTAGGAACTCCATTTTTTTTTCCTAGTACACTACGCTGCCTACACAAGTTAAATATTCATGTCATTAAGTCTCATTTTGTCCCTCTTCTAACTTTTATCAATATTACTATTATCCTTCTGCCTACTTTACATCTTTTGATTCCTCTGGTCCTAACCTTTTGCCTTCAAGGGAACATAGAAAGAAGTAAGGAAATAAAATAAGAAGAAAAACTGCCAAAGAGAAAACTTAACTCACACGCAGAACCAACAGCTAAATAAAACTCTAGAGCATAGAGAAAAGCTAATCAACAGAACAAACCCATCAAGATAATATGATGACCAGAGGACAACAAAAAAATACAAATGACTCTGAGAACCTGGAAAAGATGGACCAGTCCAATGCACAAAATAAAAACCAGGAAGCAATGCAGAACATCGAAAAACTAATCAAAGCTATCCAAACAAATATCATGGACCAACTCAAAGAACTTAAGAAAGAGATTAAGGATATAAAGAAGACACTGGGAGAACATACTGAAGAAATTGCAAACATGCCTAAAAAGGTAATGGATATGATGGTGAACAATGGCACAAGCCAAGAAATGACAAAGACGCTGGACTCACATAACAGCAGATTTGAACAGGCAGAGGAAAGAATTAGTGATATGGAAGACAATACAGCTGAAATCAAAGAGATTGTAGAATGGATAGACAAAAAGATTTAAAAAATCCAGCATGGTCTCAGGGAATTAACCGATAATACAAAATGCACAAACATAAGCATTATGGGCATCCCAGAAGGAGAAGAGAAGGGAAAGGGAACAGAAGGAAATAATAGCTGTAAACTTCCCAACGCTATTGAGAGAGATGGATGTGCAGATCCAGGAAGCACAGCGCACCCCAAATAGTATAAATCCCAACAGCCCAATTACAAGACATGTACTGGTCGAAATGTCCAATGCTCAAGACAAAGAGAAAATACTCAATGCAGCAAGAGAAAAGAGAACCATCACATACAAGGGAAGCACAATAAGATTAAGTGCTTATTTCTCAGCGGAAACCATGGAGGCATGAAGACAGTGGTATTACATAGTCAAAGCACTAAAAGAAAAAAACTTCCAGCCGCGAATTCTCTATCCAGCAAAATTGGCATTCAAAAATGATGGAGAGTTCAAAATATTCACAGATAAACAGAAATTAAGAGAGTATGTCAATAAGAAACCAGCACTTCAAGAAATACTAAAGGAAGTTCTACAGGTTGAAAGGAAAAAACAAGGGAGAGAGAGTTGGAGGAGAGTTTAAAAACAACTGAAAAGACAAAAAGAGAAACAAAACAACATATGACATACATTAACCGAAAGAAAAAAATGGCTGAAGTAAGAAATTAATTACAAGTAATAACACTGAATGTTCATAGATTAAATTCACCAATCAAAAGACACAGATTGGTAGAATGGGTAAGAAAATATGATCCATCTATATGCTGTCTACAAGAAACACACCTCCAACACAGGGATTCAAGGAGGCTGAAAGTGAATGGCTGGAAAACCATTTTACAGGCTCAAAATAGCCAAAAAAGAGCAGAAAGAGCTATTGTAATATTAGACAAAATAGACTTTAAATGCAAAACTATTGTAAGAGACAAAGATGGACACTACATATTAGTAAAAGGAGTACTCTCTCAAGAAAATAGAACAATCATCAACATTTATGCACCAAATCGGGGTGCCTCAAAATACGTGCGGCAAACTCTGGAAAAACGAAGAGGAGAAATAAATGCCTCTACAATTATAGCAGGGGACTTCAACACACCACTATCATCATTAGACAGAACATCTAGACAGAGAATCAATAAAGAAACAAAGGCACTCAACAATACTTTAGAAGACCTGGACTTAATGGACATATACACAACACTACACCCAAATACAGCAGGATTTACATTCTTCTCGAATGCACATGGATCATACTCCAAAATAGACCACATGCTAGGTCACAGAACAACTCTCAATGAATTCAGAAAGATAGAGATTATACAAAGTAATTTCTCTGACCACAATAGAATGAAGGTGGAAATCACTAAGGGACAGAGAAACAAGTTAGCACAAGGATATGCAAGTTAAACAACACACTCTTAGACAAAAAGTGGGTCAAAGAGGAAATCTCAAAAGAAATCAGTAACTACCTTGAAACTAATGAAAACGACAGCACAACATATCAAAACCTATGGGATGCAGCATAAGCAGTCCTGAGAGGAAAGTTCATAGCCATAAATTCATATATTAAAAAAGAAGAAAGAGCTAAAATTGAAGACCTAACTGCACACTTCGAGGAAATGGAAAAACAACAACAAACTAAACTTAAAGGAAGTAGAAAGAAGGAAATAACAAAGATTAGAGAAGAACTAAATGAATTAGAGAATAAGAAAGCACTGGAAACAATAAACAAAATCAAAAGCTGGTTCTCCGAGAATATCAATAAAATTGACAAACCCTTAGCCAGACTAACAAAGAAAAAGAGAGAAAACATGCAAAAACGTAAAATAAGGAATGAGCAAGGGGATATCACTTCTGACCCCACAGAAATAAAATGTGTCATAAGAGGATACTTTGAAAAATTATATGCCAACAAGAATGATAATTTAGAGGAAATGGACAAGTTTCTAGAAAACCACAAACAGTCTACACTGATGAAAGAATTAATAGATGAACTCAACAGTCCAATTACAAGTAAAGAGACCCAGTCATCAAAAACCTCCCAACTAAGAAGAGTCCAGGACCAGATGGCTTCACAACTGAATTCTACCAAACATTCCGGAAAGAGATAACACGAATTCTACTTAAGCTCTTCCAAAAAATAGACATAGAAGGAATATTGCCTAACACATTCTATGATGCCAATATTACCCTAATACCAAAACCAAATAAAGATACCACAAGAAAGGAAAATTACAGACCAATTTTTCTAATGAACCTAGATGCTAAAATTCTCAACAAAATACTTGCTAATCACATTCAACAACATATCAAAAGTATTATACACCATGACCAAATGGGTTTCATCCTGGGTATTCAAGGATGGTTCAATATAAGAAAATCAATCAATATAATACACCACATAAACAGATTGAAAGAAAAAAATCACATGATCATCTCTATAGATGCAGAAAAAGCATTCGACAAAATACAGCACTCTTTACTCATAGAAACACTACAAAAGATAGGAATAGAGGTAAACTTTCTGAATATGATAAAGGGTATATATGAAAAACCCAAAGCTAACAACATTTTCAATGGTGAAATCCTAAAAGCCTTCCCTCTGAGATCGGGAACTAGACAAGGATGCCCACTATCACCACTCCTATTTAACATTGTCTTAGACGTACTTGCGTGAGCACTGAGACAAGAAAAGGACATAAAAGGCATCCAGATTAGAAAAGAAGAAGTAAAAATTTCATTATTTGCAGAGGACATAATCCTATATATAGAAAGCCCTGAGAAATCTACACCAAGGCTTCTAGAACTCATAAAGGAGTTCAGTAATGTTGCAGGCTATAAGATCAATGCTCAAAAATCACTAGCATTTCTGTACACCAATAACGAGCAAACTGAGGAGGAAATCTGAAAAAAAGTACCATTTACAATAGTAACTAAAAGAATCAAATACCTAGGAATAAATTTAAGTAAAGATTTAAAGGACTTATATACAGAAAACTACACAACAGTGTTAAAGGAAATCAAAGAAGACTTAAAT
>JAKSZT010028212.1:4118449-4138599 GCA_026826555.1 Tolypeutes matacus | reverse complement strand
ATTTAAGTCTTCTTTGATTTCCTTTAACACTGTTGTGTAGTTTTCTGAATATAAGTCCTTTACATCTTTAGTTAAATTTATTCCTAGGTATTTGATTCTTTTAGTTACTGTTGTAAATGATATTTTTTTTCAGATTTCCTCCTCAGTTTGCTCGTTATTGGTGTACAGAAATGCTAGTGATTTTTGAGCATTGATCTTATAGCCTGCAACATTACTGAACTCCTTTATGAGTTCTAGAAGCCTTGGTGTAGATTTCTCAGGGCTTTCTATATATAGGATTATGTCCTCTGCAAATAATGAAATTTTTACTTCTTCTTTTCTAATCTGGATGCCTTTTATGTCCTTTTCTTGTCTCAGTGCATGCACAAGTACTTCTAAGACAATGTTAAATAGGAGTGGTGATAGTGGTCATCCTTGTCTAGTTCCCGATCTCAGACGGAAGACTTTTAGGAATTCACCATTGAAATGGTGTTACCTTTGGGTTTTTCATATATACCCTTTATCATATTCAGAAAGTTTATGTCTATTCCTATCTTTTGTAGTGTTTTTATGAGGAAAGAGTGCTGTATTTTGTTGAATGCTTTTTCTGCATCTATAGAGATGATCATGTGATTTTTTTCTTTCAATCTGTTTATATGGTGTATTACATTGATTGAATTTCTTATATTGAACCATCCTTGCATACTATGGATGAAACCCACTTGGTCATGGTGTATAATCCTTTTGATATGTTGTTGAATGCGATGAGCAAGTATTTTGTTGAGGATTTTAGCATCTAGTTTCATTAGAAAAATTGGTCTGTAATTTTCCTTTCTTGTGGTACCTTTTTTTGGTTTTGGTATTAGGGTAATGTTGGCATCATAGAATGAATTAGGCAATATTCCTTCTATGTCTATTTTTTGGAAGAGCTTAAGTAGAATTGGTGTTAGCTCTTTCCGGAATGTTTGGTAGAATTCAGCTGTGAAGCCATCTGGTCCTGGACTCTTCTTAGTTGGGAGGTTTTTGATGACTGAGTCTATCTCTTTACTTGCAATTGGACTGTTGAGTTAATCTATTTCTTCTTTCATCAGTGTAGGCTTTTTGTGGGTTTCTAGAAACTTGTCCATTTCCTCTAAATTATCATTCTTGTTGGCATATAATTTTTCAAAGTATCCTCTTATGATACTCTTTATTTCTGTGGGATCAGTAGTGATATCCCCTTGCTCTATCCTTATTTTATGTATTTGCATATTTTCTCTCTTTTTCTTTGTTAGTCTGGCGAAGGGTTTGTCAATTTTATTGATATTCTCGGAGAATCAGCTTTTGGTTTTGTTTATTGTTTCCAGTGCTTTCTTATTCTCTATTTCATTTAGTTCTTCTCTAATCTTTGTTATTTCCTTCTTTCTACTTCCTTTAGGTTTAGTTTGTTGTTGTTTTTCCATTTCCTCAAAGTGTGCAGTTAGGTCTTCAATTTTAGCTCTTTCTTCTTTTTTAATATATGAATTTATTGCTATGAACTTCCCTCTCAGGACTGCTTTTGCTGCATCCCATAGGTTTTGATATGTTGTGTTGTTGTTTTCATTATTTTCAAGGTAGTTACTGATTTCTTTTGAGATTTCCTCTTTGATCCACTGTTTGTCTAAGATTGTGTTGTTTAACTTCCATATCCTTGTGCCTAACTTTTTTCTTTGTCCCTTAGTGATTTCCAACTTCATTCTGATGTGGTAAGAGTAAATACTTTGTATAATCTCTGTCTTCTGTATTCATTCAGTTTTGTTCTGTGGCCTAGCATGTGGTCTATTTTGGAGTATGATCCATGTGCACTCGAGAAGAATGTAAATCCTGCTGTATTTGGGTGTAGTGTTCTGTATATGTCCATTAAGTACAGGTCTTCTAATGTATTGTTGAGTGCCTTAGTTTCTTTATTGATTCTCTGTCTAGATGTTCTGTCTAATGATGATAGTGGTGTGTTGAAGTCCCCTGCTATAATTGTAGAGGCATTTATTTCTCCTCTTCATTTTTCCAGAGTTTGCCGCACATATTTTGAGGCACCCCGATTAGGTGCGTAAATGTTGATGATTGTTCTCTTTTTTTGAGAGTGTACTCCTTTTACTAATATGTAGTGTCCATCTTTGTCTCTTACAATAGTTTTGCATTTAAAGTTTATTTTGTCTGATATTAGAATAACTATCCTGCCCTTTTTTGGCTATTGTTATCTTATAAAATGGTTTTCCAGCCATTCGCTTTCAGCCTCCTTGAATCCCTGCGTCGAAGGTATGTTTCTTGTAGACAGCATGTAGATGGATCATATTTTCTTATCCATTCTGCCAATCTGTGTCTTTTGATTGGTGAATTTAATCCATTAACATTCAGTGTTATTACTTGTAACAAATTACTTACCTCTGCCAATTTTTCTTTGGGCTAATGTATGACATATGTTATTTTGTTTCTCTTTTTTCTTTTCAGTTGTTTTTAAACTCTCCTCCAACTCTTTCTCCCTTGTTTTTTCCTTTCAACTTTTAGAGATTCCTTTATTATTTCTTGAAGTGCTGGTTTCCTCTTGATATACTCTTTTAATTCCTGTTTATCTGTGAATATTTTGAATTCTCCATCATTTTGAATGCCAGTTTTGCTGGATAGAGAATTCGTGGTTGGAAGTTTTTTGCTTTTAGTATTTTGACTATGTCATACCACTGTCTTCTTGCCTCCATGGTTTCAGCTGAGAAATCAGCACTTAATCTAATTGTGCTTCCCTTGTATGTGACAGTTCTCTTTTCTCTTGCTGCCTTGAGTATTGTCTCTTTGTCTTGATCATTGGCCATTTTGACAAGTTTATGTCTTGGAGTTGTCCTGTTGGGATTTATACTATTTGGGTTGCGCAGTGCAGTGTTCCTGGATCTGCATATCCATCTCTCTCAATAGGGTTGGGAAGTTTACTGCCATTATTTCCTTCAACTCTCCTTCTGTTCCCTTTCCCTTCTCGTCTCCTTCTGGGGTGCCCATAATGCATATGTTTGTGCATTTTGTATTATCGGTTAATTCCCTGAGTCCATGCTGGATTTTTTCTTTTTGTCTATCTGTTCTACTATCTCTTTAATTTCAGCTGTATTGTCTTCCATATCACTAATTCTTTCCTCTGCCTGTTCAAATCTGCTGTTATGTGAATCCTGCATCTTTTTCATTTCTTGGATTGTGCCATTGTTCACCATCATATCCATTACCTTTTTAGGCATGTTTGCAATTTCTTCAGTATGTTCTCCCAGTGTATTCTTTCTACCCTTAATCTCTGCCTTCACTTTGTTAAGTTGGTACATTATATTTGTTTGGATAGCTTTGATTGGCTGTTCGATGTTCTTCATCGCTTCCTGGTTTTTATTTTATTCATTGGACTGGTCCATGTTTTCCTGTTTCTCAGAGGCATTTGTATTTTTTTGTTGCCCTCTGGTCATCATATTATCTTGATGAGTTTTTTCAGTTGATTAGCTTTTCTCTATGCTGTAGAGTTTTATTTAGCTGTTGGTTCTGCGTGTAAGTTAAGTTTTCTCTTTGGCACTTTTTCTTCTTATTTTATTTCCTTGCTTCTTTCTATGTTCCCTTGAAGGCAAAAGATTAGGGCCAGAGGAATCAAAAGATTTAAGAAAGGCAGAAGGATAATAGCAATATTGATAAAAGTTAGAATAGATGCCAAATGAGACTTAATGAGATGAATATTTAACTTTTGTAAGCATTGTAGAGTAATAGAAAAAAAAGTGGCGTTCCTACCATGGACTGGGAAAACAAATGGAGGAATATATATATAGTGATTTAGAAGGCTAGAATTATGAGGAGGGAGAGAAATAGTAAAGAAAGGGCCTAAAGGAAAAAGTTAATACTAATAAAAAAAAGAATAAAACAAAATAGATGGAATAGAAATTGACACCCTTATGTTGTGGGCCTATGAAAAAATGTTGTATCTAAGAGTCACAACAGAAAGCAGAAGGCAGAAAGATGAAGGAATGATAAGCGATAGTTTGGAATACAGAATCAATATAGACAGCGAGTGGGAAATTACTGAAGAAGAAGCACAGCAAAGTAGCAACAAGCTAGCAGCACCTAACTGAAAGAAAAAAGAAAGGGGGGAGGAAAGAGTAAAGAAAAGCAAGAGACCAGAAACAAAGAGAAACCAAAGATCCACATATGCAAGCAGTCAAACAGAGCTAAGGGGGGTAAATGATTCCCCTAGGGTACACGTGGATCCTCTCTGCCTACTTGTGTTTATCAGTTTCCCCACAGGGTTCTATATGCAGGTCCTGAAGCAGCTTTTAGCTATTAAACTAAATTAAAAAGAGTTTATTTTTCATTTATTGAAGTAACCTCACTTTTTTTTTTTTTTAGTGAAATACAGGGCCCAATATAATTCCTCCTCTAGACCAACCCCCTTACAGAAGGGACCCTAGCTGGGCTCATAGAAATTAATCAAGCACATCCCACTTCCTGGACTCCCCAGGGTAGCTGTAGCTCTGATGTTAGTCAGTGCAGAGTGCTAAAGACAGCCAATTCTGCCCCTTCTGGAGCCGAGCATCAGTGTTACTGGGTTGCTATGTAAATCAGTTTGACTGCAGATTCGTGTCTGCTGTCAGCCTCATGCTGCTTCAGGTCGGCTTATCTTTTCCCCAAAGCTTTGGGGTGGTGCAGGCAGCCAGGTCGATGTCAAAAAATAAAAATAAAAAATTCTCTTCCCTGTCCTCCAACAGAACCCTCCTTCTTTCGGATAGTGTCCCCTCTTCATTGCTCCACAGCAGGCTGGGGCTTATCCCTGGGCATCTAGGCAAATCAACTCTCTCCCCCACCCAGAATCACCCCTCCCATTCACCGGGTGCTGATTCGCTCTGGCTGTTCTGTTCACACAAGTTCCAAGGGGCTCCAGGCAGCCAGATCCCCAGAAAATAAAACTTTCTCACCCCGCTCGTGGCTTCAACTGGCCGTTTTATTTTTTTTTCTTTCTCCCTAACCATGTGGCTCAGCCATCTGTGCCAACCACCACCGTCAGGCTTAAAACTCACGAATCTCTACCGTTCCGTCCACGCCGTTGATCCGCGTAGATAGATGTCCCAAGCTTCTCATTCCATGTGTGCACAGCACAGACCCCCAGGCAGGACCCTGTCCACAATCTGCCTTGCTCTGGGAGCTTGCAGTGTGTGCCCTCCTACACTAATGCCATCTTGGCCAGGTCTCCTTCCCTTTATCTTTATGTTACCTTTATGCAATATAAATTTCCTTTAAATTAATTAATTAATTAATTAATTAATTAAATACTTTTGTACTTCAATGAAATTTGTCAAGAAAATGAAAATGCAACCTACTCAATGGGAGGAAACATTTGGTAAGCATTTATCTGATAAAGGCCTAATATCCAAGATGTATGAAAAAATCCTACATCTCAAAAATAAAAAGACAAACAACCCATTTAAAAAATGGTCAATGATTTGAATGGACACTTTTCCAAAGGAGAAATACAAATTTCTATAAAGCAGATGTAAAGATGTTTAACATTGCTAGATATTAGGGAAATGCAGAGCAAAGCTACAATGAGATATCTTCTTACACTTACTAGACTGGTGGTTATTTGGAAAAAAAAGAAAATTATGAGTATTTTAAAGGATGTGGTGGTAAGGGAACAGTTGCCCACTGCTGTTCAGAATGTAGAATGGTTCAGCCACAGTGGAGGACAGTTTGACAGTTCCTCAGGAAGCTAACTATAGAACTGCCATATGATCCAGCAATCTCACTTCTGGATATATATCCAGAAGAATTATAAGCAGGACTATGAACAGATATATGCACACCAATGTTCAGAGCAACATTATTTAGTATTGCCAAAAGTTAGAATCAAAGCAATTGTCCATCAACAGACGAATGGATAAGTAAAATGTGGTATATATTTACAAAAGAATATTACTCAGCTGCAAGAAGGAATTAAATATTAACACATGATGGGAGAATATGAATGAATCTTAAAGACCTTATGTTGAGGGAAGTAAATCCATCACTGAAGGACAAATATTCCATGACCTCACTGATATGACTGAAGCAAATTGAACAGAGTCAAAGACCTAGAGTGTGGAAGATAGGTTGTCAGAAGACACAGGAGGAGAAGGTGGTGATCAGATGCTTAATATAGGCAAAATCTATAAGGTGTAAGGCAGTGGTTGGGCAGTGGATGAGACTGATAGTGGTGTGGGGATGTGATTGGGTTTAACAGTGTTGGGATGTGAGGGGAAGTAGGGTGGGGCTTGGGGTGGACTATCCATGGAACTGGGGGGAGGGCTGGAAGAAGGAACAGGTGAACTCTAGGGATTTGTATGACAGTGTTTAAAGTTACAATGGTGGGAATGTTCTTTTAGAAAATATGGCAGGGGAGGGTTACTGCTGTAGGGCATTAGGTTGGGAGGATATGTGGGAAAGGGTGCACCTAGGTTATGCTTCTATGGTCTATGACAGTGTTCATCTTGTCAAAGTGTTGTCTGAGGTGGATGGAAACCCACACAATAAACTAGAAAATAGTAAACTCCTATCATGGGGAGTTCTGCTATATTCTCCATTACAGAGATAAGTATCTCTTGAGAACATAAGCAGTGCCTAATTAAGAAAAAAGACCAATTTTTCAAGGCTTCAACATTATTGCATGTAACTAAGAACATTATTCTTTAAAAAATGAAACAGTGGTTAGCATAGGTTGTTAGAGGAGAGGGATGATAGAATAGAATAGAAGGAACATAGGACATTTTTAGGGCATTGGAATTGTTCTGCATGATCTTGCAATGATGGATACAGGCTATTTTAAAGTTTTTCAAAACCTATAACAATATATGGTGCAAAATGTAAGCCATAATGTAAACCATGGACCATGGCTAGTAATAATGCCTCAATATTTGTAAATCAATTGTAACAAATTTCCAAACATATGTAAAATGTTATTAATAGGGGAGGGAGGGAGAGGGGGTGGGTGTTTGGTATGGGGGGATTCCCTATATTTTCTATGTGACTTTGTAATCTAAAGCTTCTTTGAAGATAAAGCAAAATAATAATAATAATAATAATAATAAAATAAGACTGTAGAGGTTATACAGAAGAAATTGTCACTGTACATAAAAGATAACAGATCTTATCGTGATGACAGACCCTAAGAAAATTTTTTATTTAATTTTTAAAAATTTTTTGCATTTTAAAAAATTTATTTTTTTTTTGGCTTTTTTGGGGAGTTTTTAGATTGCAAAAGTGTCACAACTGTAGGAGAGGAGGATCACTGATGAGTGGTGTTAGTAATGAGATATGTGGGGAGGGGTACACTTAGGACATGTCTCTATAGCATATGAATATGTTCAAGGTTTCTTGGGACATTGTCTCAGTGCATGGACACCCATACAATCACAGAAAAAATATTGAATTTCCATTCTAGGAAGTCCAGCTACTTTCTCTAATACATCAGCAGGAATCCCCCAAGAACATGGGCAGTGCCTAGTGAAGAAGGGTGGATAATTACACCAGGCCCTTGATATTGATAGTTGTATGTATGAACAATTCCCTGTGAAATTGAAACAACCTAGTGTTATATATTGCCTAAGAGTTACTCCTGAGAGCCTCCTTGTTGCTCAAATGTGGTCTATTCCTAAGATAGACTCAGCCTATAAAGGTACTACCATACCACCGGCATAAGACATGGCTCCCAAGCATGAGACTCCCTGGCACCAAGGGATATTTACCAAGTGCCACCTTGTGATGCATTTTAAAAAGACCTTGACCAAAAAGGGGAAATATTAAATACAAATGAGTTTTTATGGTGAAGAGATTTCAAAATTAGTTGCAAGGTCACTCTAGAAGTTGTGCTTATGTACATCTCAGCAGGATCTCATTGACTGCCACATTAAACAGTGCCTCAAACAGAGGGGTGTCTCAGGGACCTAGAGATATCTAGACACTAAAGGCAGGACAGACAATCCCAGGAATTCAGCACCCTGTCAGTCGGCCTTACTTTGTAATATATGCTCCCCAATGTAACAGAGTTAGATTCATGTATAACTTCCCAACACATGGCTTTTCTGCCCCTTGTACTTGACTTGTAATTAACACTATACTTGCTAAATATCTGTCCCAGAGACTTAAATCTTCAGTCTGTTCATATGCCAGTTGAACCCTAAATCTCAGCAGTGTTGCAACACCTACTCTCTAGTTTATTGGACTTGCCCAGTATAATTAAGAAAAGGAGGATGATGGACAATGACCACCCCAAAAAACAGGGGGTATTCACAACTCAAGCAAGATATTTTCATCCCTCTTCCCCATCAGATCTAAGACCCTCTCAGTCAGAAACAGAGTAGACCTCACCATCCTCAAATCCTGAAGATTGAGGAATGAACAAATATAAGGGTATATGCAACTATGAACTAAATAGATTTATTATTATTCTAGCAATGGAAGAACTTGTATCATTGTTATAAAGACAGTGGCCACCACAGTTTCTGAGGGGAAGGAGAGGGAAGAATAGGCATAACATTTGACATTTGGATGCAGGCCTTTATACATTTTGTCAAAACCTATAAAATTGTATGGGGCAAAGTGTAAGCTACAATGCAAACTATAGGCCATGGTTAGCAGCAATGCTTTGATATGTGTTCACCAACTGTAACAAATCTACCACTCTAATGAAAGATGCTGCTAAAGGAGGAAATTGTGGGAGAGGAAGAGTGTGTGGGCTATGTGGGAATTTCCTATATTTTTTATGTAACATTTATGTAATCTAAAGTTTCTTTAAAAATAAAAAAATAAAAAAAGAAGAAAGGGAACAATAATTGTTTATGCTTTCCTTTTTCTTCTTAATGCATATTAACTTCATTGAATGCTTTAGTATGATTTTATATCCTTTTTTTAAAAGTGTCTCTAGCTATCCTCTATTGTTCCTGGTCTATGACATTTTGAGATTATTTTTGTGAATCCCAAAAAGGGAAAGATTATGTTTTTAAACTAATCTATTTCTCTTGGTATGATATCCTTTGATTATATGAGATTCAGTTAAGGCGCCCTTGATTATATAACCTCTTATAATTGCTTTGAGGGCTTTCTTTGATTCGACTATGTCAGTAGGCTGTGACTCAGGTTCAGTCACCACCCCCTTGGTTTATCTGATATAAAATGAAACTCACTCAAATAGACACACAGGAAGGGAGAAAGCTCTGTCTATTTTGATCTTGGAGCCCTGGGTACCTTTGAGCCTTTTGCCTGATAGCTTGCAGCTGACCTTGGGAAGAGAATCGAATAGCTGAGACTGATATAGAAGGCTTAGAAAGAAATGAGCCCTATGCCAGGAAAGAGAGGGAGCCCTAAGACCAAAGATCTATGCCAGCCTACAGGTGAGACTAGGAAAAAATTGGACTGATGAATCCTCAGAGGAAGAGGCTGACATCCACCAGAGATTATCTGCCATACTGCTTCAACACGTGGCAACTGACTTTGGTGAGAAATTAACTCTTATGGTAACTTGAATTGGACTTTCCATAGTCATGGGACTGTAAGCTTTTATCACAAATAAACACACTTTATAAATTCAACAGATTTCTGGTACTTTATATTGGCACCCCTTTGGCATACTGATGCCTGGTCCTTACATGTTCCCCCAAGATCCTGTAGAACCAGCCTCTTCTCTCCAGCTCTAACCTCATGCCATCTCTCCACTTTTATCACCAAGACCTCCCAACCCAATACCCACCCAAAAGGGTTATCATCTTCCTGCTGCTTCTCAAACCTGGTAAATTATATTTGGTGTCAAGGCATTTACCTGTCCACTCTGCTAAAGCATCAGAGCCCAGATGTTTAAATTCCTGTCTTCCTTGTCACATTCAAGGGTTTGTCCAAATGTTACCATACAAAAAAACTCATTATAATATTGAGTGTTACCAACAATCACCTGGCCAAAAATAATTTCTAAAATCATTCTCCACTACTTCATCCTGCCTATATTTTAATTCTCTGTACTTATTAACACTCAACATTATAATGCATATTTGTTAGTTATTGTCTTTATTTGACACTAGAATATAACATCTATGATGATAGATTCTTGTTTCATGATTATGATTGTAAAATACTGGCTAACCCACAATTGGAAATTAATAGATTTTTGAGTAAATAAATGTGTGAAAGAAGGGATCATTTAACATTTGAAGTTAGTCTCTTTTTATATATGTATATTTTAAGGTATTTAGATTACATAAATATTACATAAAAATATAGGGGATTTCCATATGCCCACTTCTACACCTCCCACATTTTCCCACATTAACAACATATTTTATTAGTGCAGGAATCCATTCTGCAAAGTCTTGTAGGGGGTCTATCCAGCAGAGCCCACGACGGCGCAATAAAATTACTCTTAACACAGACGTTGAGAGAAGTCAGAGGGAGAGCAGCCGAAGAAGCTATTCTCCCGAGCTGATCCCCAGCACAGCTTTTTATTCAGGACTTTTTTCACAGTCAACATCATGGTGCATGTGCAGGGAGATCAGGCAGGTATGGCAGCTCATGAGAGTTGTAAATAATCTCATAAGAATTCCAGGCTGATAATGGGGAATCAGGATTAAACATCTAGTGATATACCTAGCAGATAAGTTGGGAGATAAGGGAGATAGGATAAGAAGGACTGGTGATTTCTCTGTGTGGGCAGAGAAAACAAGCCTCCAACCTATTTCTTAAATGTAAATATTACAGAGTTCCCACATCTGCCCCTTTTCTGTTTAAATAAGAAGAAAAAGAAGAGGGAAAAAGTATACTGACACAGTCCTTTATAAAAACTGCCCCCTTCCCAATAGTTCAAAGTAAATAAATGGGAAGCAAATTTTGGTAATAATAGCAAGACGAGATCACTGTCTGCTATCTGGGTTCTGAACTGAGCTGTGCATGGGAAACAAAATGGTGGCAGGAGAGCTCCCTTGGGAGGCATGAGGGTCTGTGTCCTACCTCTCTAGACCCTCAAATTCTCTCCTGATGGCCCCTCTGTTACAGTGCTTGTCTTAAGTTGTTCCTTCCCTGAGGAATATTACCTGTCTCTGGATACAAGCCATCAAGGGCCAAGCAGGGTGAAGTGTTCTTTGACAGTTTATGCCTCCATGGCCTCCACACCTAGCACTAACCAGCCTTGGGACTTCCTCACCCATAGGCGGGGCCCCAGCTCTGGTCAATGGTTTTGGGGAACCCAGGTTTCTAATGCAGAGAGGGTCCAGCACTGGGCAGGAGACAGACAGTTTGACACCAGCTCTTAGAAGGCCTACTCAACCTAGGGATGCCAGGCTCATGGCAAAAGGTAATCTTACCAGTGAGACATGTACAGGAAACCTCCAGGTTATGATAGGAACAACAAGAAGGGGGGAAACTAGAAAAAACTGTGTGCAGGAAGAAAACGGGGTCATGGATACAGGGAAATAGGTAGGCAGGTAAGAAGGAGGAAAAGGAGACCTTGGGGTGAAAAATTAATTCAAAGGTGTTTTAACCAAAGGGCTCCCACCTCTCCCCTCCTTTCATTTCTTTATTCTTGATTTCCAGAAGTGGGAGGTGAGAGAGATGAAGCAGCAGCCAGGGTGATGATTTTTTGTTCAGTGTGATGAGCTCAAGAAAGGGCCTGGAAGATTAACCTAAGAATTGATAATAAAACAAGAAGCATGATTATTCCGATGAGAGATATTATCCAAATTTATATATTTAAGCCAAGAAACCAATTTGAGGGATTTAACCACTGGAAATTATCATTAAGTGTTTGAAACACTTTTTGCTGAGCAAGAAGTTGTATTTGAGATAGTTAATATTCCAGGCATTGCTGGAGAACCAATACTTCTCCTTGTAAATGGCAGGAGAAGGCTCCTTGAAGGTGAGTTTTAATTTGTTCCCAAGAAAAAGTTGGGAACTATTCCAAGGCAAAGGGGTGGCACAAATTTTAACATGTTCCTAGTCAGACTGCAAATCTTGTTTTGTAAACAGAGCTTGTTTTTCACCTATCCAGAGGATAGAGGCTTCTAAAGCATCAAGTTTGGTAAGAATATTACTATAGATATGAGTTGGAGTTAAAAGTTGATTGGTGACTTTGGTCATGATTTGATTAACAGCATGAGCAGTTTGAACAGATTCTGTTAAGGGAACTGCCATGGTGGTCGCAGTGGCAGCTATGATAATGGATGAAATAATGAAATTAATAAGTATGCCAATGAATCTTTTAGGTTTAATTGTTTAAGACTTCCCCAAGTTTTCCCTGAGTTTGTATAATGTTATGGCATGGTTGTGTCCAGGAGTTTCTTTGTTACTCCATCATTATCTTATCCATCTGTGGTACTGGGTTGAACGGATGTTCTTTCCAGCTCATGGTATAGCTTCACATTTTTTGCTGGCAGCCACTGGGGGCCTGTTAGAGTAAGCACACAAGCATACCCTCTTCCCCACATTATGAGGTTCCAGGGTCTTTTCCACAATCTATTCCCTAACATTTCCTTGTACAGAATTTTAGCTTGTAGTTGATGATTCTCCTGATGAAGGGAGAAAAGTTTTTCAGCTGTTGAGAGGCTGTTTTTATTACAATCTTAAAATTTAAAAGTATATAGTGCTAAGGCTATTGAGCATTTTTTGTGGCAGGACTTATTATTGGTATCTAGTTAGTGAACTTTTGTTGATAATTGAAAAAATATAAAATAAGTGAAAGATTGTTTATAAACATGAGTTTAATAGTTATATTTCAATCTTTTACAATATGTATACATTCATTTACATGCTTATCAAACTGGGGGACACACTGATATACCTGGCTTATTTTTGGCTAGAGTCCTACATAGGTACAAGATAAATGCCAATCAGTATATTTAATTTAATAAGTTTATACTGATAATTAGATTGAGAAACAAGAATAACATAATCAATTAAAAGATTAAATTAATATTGGACAGAGTTATAGAATGATAGATAAATAAAGCAGTTTTACCTATAAATGCACCAACATCTAGCTTTCGGTTGGGAAATTTTGAATTAGTAGCTGATACTAGAGTTTTGATTGAAAACACTTATGTAGAGCACTTCTTCCTAGGGTGGGACTTTAATTGGTCTGACTAGGGATTCTCTTTTTTACTATGTTCAGGATTAATGAACTTGATATTATAGATGCCAACTTGTGAGCATTGTGTTAATTCCCGAGGAAGTGGCCAGTCTCCTCAGGAAGGAACACAACACTCTTTAGACTGTACCTTCCAAGGTTTATGCATCAGTCCATGAGAAAGTGGCCAGTCTTCTCAGGAACACAATGCTTCTTGAAATGAACTTTATCTGTTTTTACTTGTTACAAAACATCCCTGATGTGCTTACTGTTTTAGTTCTCATTATTCTTCCTAAAATATGAAAAGTGCTGACTAGCAAGGCATTGGTTTGCTGATTAACAAAGTTTACTGCATGATGTTTCACTTTTAGGTTTGAATAATATACACTAATTTTTTTCCCTACTACATTCAGTTTTAGGATTGTTTAAACTCAAAAGAAGTGATTTACATATGCATTCAATAATATATATTTATGTGTAACTTATAAGTTATCAAATTACTTAAGTACATAATGTATTGCATTATTAAAGTTTTCATTAGTATTTAAGCATTTTATACATAATTCATAATTATAGTATATTATATAAGAAAAAAATAAGATTTTTAACTAGTAGACATCCAATGAATAAACTTCTATTTCTTATAGGTTAATATTCCTAACCAGTGAGGTTATATAGGCTAGTAGCATGACTAAAATGACTTTATTTTATATATTTTGTATAGTTTGAGGCACAAATTATTATTTTTTATTTGGGTTATGGGGCAGAACATTATCTTGTAATCTTAATACCTGCATTGGTTCTGCTGTTACTTTTTTTTCAATGGAACTGGGGCTGCAACTCAGAGTGTTGAATTTAAACTTAGTTTATTGTTGGCTTTCTTATAGGAAGGGGAATGTGGGCTGGCTTGACTTGTTTAAGGAGATATTAAAGAAAGCCTTAGGGGAAGCAGCTGTGGCTCAATCAGAAGGGCTCCCGTTTACCATATAGGAGGCCCCGGGTTCGGTTCCCGGGGCCTCCTGGTGAAGGCAAGCCCGCCCGCACGGCGTGGTTAGCTGACCCAGCAAGCACAAGCAGCAAGGGGGGGATAAATGAATAAATAAATAAAATCTTTAAAAAAAAAAAAAGAAAGCCTTAGCAAGTTTCAAAACAAAGTGATAGTGACACAACTGGATATTAATTTTTTGCAACAATTTAGCAATATTTGGGACTGCTGCATACTGCAGTGGTGTTATTTTAATTTACCATAATTTACTGTCATGCACTACCCCTCGAAGCACCTTATGGCTGCTCTCTTTCTGCTGCTATAGGGTTGCTTTTTTAGCAGACATGGGGTAAAGTAGATGAACATGAGTTAAAGTATCTACCTTTTGATTTTTAGGTGGAGAGGTTGTTTCTGTGACACGTAAACATTGTTAAATTTTTAGGAATTTTATACACCTTTTAAATATTTATATGGAGCTTTTATTTGTACATCTTTAATTAACAGAAGTTTAAAGAATTTCATTTTAATTTTATAACAATTTTAAACATCTTCCATTCAAACTATTACATATTAAACAAACTTAACTATTTTTATTACTTTACTTTTTTCAAGGTGAGAGAACAAATCTTTTGCACTAATTTGAAATAAAAAGCTACTTTTCAAGATTTGATTTTGAGAAAGCAGGTTTGGACATTACGTTCTTCTAAAAGTGATAAAACTCATTTCTCCAAAGAAATGATAAGGTTAATGTATAAGAAGCTATTTTGATAAAAACAGACTTTCTTTTTTGTATGCTGATTATTCAGGAGAAAAACTCTTTATAAACCTTTACTAAAACAGACCAATGATTTAAGAAACTTTGAGAACAGACAAAATTTTAACTTTGTATCAGTATACTATTTGATACTAAAGCCTTCAAAACTTGATAAATCCATCAGATCTTACTTAACTGTGACTACAAAAAACTTTGTATCAGTATACTATTTGAAATTAAGACTTTCAAAACTTTATAGATAAACCCATTAAATCTTACTTAACTTTGATCACAAAAATTCCTTTTCCACTCACTTTTTGCACTTTCTGTATTCATTCAGGTTTTGTCCCACATTTTACTCTTTCTTAATAGCCAGTGGTTTTATCTTAGGACAAAATTGCTTTCTTTTTCCTTAATAATAAAACCACATTCTATATACCTTCTATACATAAGTTACCAAAATGATTTTGGAAACTGTTTCTAAGCAAACCTTTTACAACATGCAAATACCATCAACACTAAACAAATTTGTAAAAATAATGATTCAAGTTGGTTATAACTATTTTTATTATTTTAAATTATTATCCATATTTATTTATGAATATAAGCACTTATTTAATTTTGAATAATGAGCTTTGAATAGAGCTCTTTAAATAATTTTCATTTATCAATTAATATTACCATCTGGAGGTATCAAAATATACACTGACACTGAACAAACAGATAAACATAAGATGAGTTACAATACATCAATAGAAGCATACATCTTTGATTTTATTGCTTTTGAGAAATTTTTTTTTTTTTGGAACTGTGTTGCCAAGTTTTCCTACTTTTCCAGTGGTTTAACTTTAATAGCCCCCACCAGCCTACAGACACAGTATCATATAGGCAGTAGGGGGTTTACAGAGCAGCTGCTGCCACATTTTCCTTATTTTAGTTAACATTGTGGCAGAATGTTTTCTTACTAGCATGATCTCATTCATAAGGGCTTTATTATGCACTTCTGCCTGTTAAGTGCAGCTTTCTTGTATTCTATTTGCCAAACACTATACTGGACTGGGAGACTAATATTTTTACCAAAGATTTCCAGTCCCAGGGACACATAAGGTAACTGTTGGCTATGGCTTCTAAAATACCTCTAGTGAAAGAATTATGGAGGCCATTGTCACTGAGATTTTTTCTCAATTCTTTAAATATAGAATAGGGAAGTGAATCATGTCGTGGCTGTCCATTTTGGAGAGCCACTGGAAAGTGTGACATTCTCCAGCCTCATGGGCTGCTTTAAACATTTTTCCATAGCAGGGTGAGTTGTTTGAGATTCAAAGAAGACTGAGGGTGGAGGAGGACAAAGCAGGGGCAAAGTTTCTTCTTCCTTAGAGCTGGTGGATTTCTTAAGAGGAGCTGAGGAAGGAGGTGGAGAGGGAGGAAGAAGTGGGATTCCTCTTTGTCTAATCTATAGGACTTTTGGGTGGGGACTCCTCCGGAGGAGCAGTAGGCTGGGAAGGGGTGTAAAGCAGGCATAAAGCTGTTTTTATTAGGCTCAGGTTATAAGAGCAGAGGCAGGAATTTTCTCTCCCTGTTCATATTTTATTTTTAGATTTTTCCCTACCTGCTCCCATCATTCTAAGTCTAACATTCCTCTGTTGTGAAACCTTGGGCAGAAATTTTGAACTAACTTTAATTAAGCAAATAGTTGAGTTTCTTTTACCATAGTTAGCTGCCTTTAGTAGTTTCTCAATGATTTTAATAACAACATTTTGCTCTTTTGAGAGTCCTGAACCCATGATGAAATAGATAAAACCCCTGATTGAATTATTGACACATAGGCAAATGTCCCGAGTGGGCTTTGCTGTTCCCTTACCTTGGGATGATGAGTTATCTGGATAAATTTTGTCACTTTGGCATGCCAATTGCGCTGCTGGTCTGAATCACATCGGCAGTCACCACTTGCAGGAATCTGTCCTGCAAATCTTGCAGGGGTCTGTCCAGCAGAGCCCATGACAGCACAATGAAATTACCCTTAACATGGAGGTTGAGACAGATCAAGGGGAGAGCTGCTGAAGAAGCTATTCTCCTGATCTGATCCCCAGCACAGCTTTTTATTTAGGATGTTTTTCAGAGTCAACATCATGGTGCACATGCAGGGGGATCAGGCAGGTGTGGCAGCATGTGAGGGGTGTAAATAATCTCATAAGAATTCCAGGCTGATAATAGGAAAGCAGGATTATAGAAACATTTAGTGATATACATAGGAGATAAGGGAGATAGGATAAGCAGGGGTGGTGACTTCTCTGTGTTGGCAGAGAAAACAGGCCTCCAACCTATTTCTTAGATGTAAAATTTAGAGGGTTCCCACACATAAGTGTGGTACATTTGTTACAACTGATGAAAATATTTTAGAGCATTGCCATTAAGCATGGGTTCTAGTTTACACTGTAGTTTACACTGTCTCCTACACAAGTTTGTAAGTTATGGCAAGATATGTAATGGCCCCTATCTGTCATTGATGAGCCTCCCTGGCAGTGAGGGATTACTACAAAGCAGTGGCTGGTTATAAAACTCAAAAAAGACCTTTAATAGAGGGGAAATAGATAAAGACAAATGAGTGTATATGGCTAAGAGACTTAAAAGTGAGAGGTAATGCTTATGCATGTCTCAACAGGATCTCATAGATGGCCAAGGTAGATACTATCCCAAATAGTAGGGATCCAGAGGACTCTGGAGAAACCCAGGACCTATGGTCTTGGCAGATAGCTCCAGAGTTTGGTGCCTTGCCAGTGGCCCTACTTTGGAGTTTGTGCTCCCGATTGTAACAGAGATGGACTCAGCTTTAACTTCTCTACACATGCCTCTTCGGTCCAATTTATTTGAGCCTATATTTGATGCTGGATTTGGTAGGTGTACATCCAAGAGACTTTAATCTCTGGGCTGTCAATGTGCCAGGTGGGCTCTGATATTCAACGAAGTTGAACTACCTACTCTTCGGTTCATTGGACTCATCCAGGACAACTAACAAGGAGATGATGATGGACAGCTACCAGCCCAAGGAACTGAGAGAGCCTACAATTGCAAGCAAGAGTCCTATCCATCTACCCCATGGGATCAAAGCCTCCTCTCAATTTGTGGTGGAGAGGGCAGCACCATCCCAGAATCTTCAGGTTTGGGGAATGAGCTATGGGCTAGAGCATACTTACTGGTATTCTACTATAGATTTATTGTGATTCTAGCAATGGAAGAAACTATATCATTCATGTGGAGGCAGTGGCCACTAGAGGCTCTGAGGGCAGGGAGAGGGAAATACAGGTGAATTATGGGGGCATTTCGGGGACTTGGGAATTTTCCTGAATGACATTACAATGACAGATATGGGCCATTACATATCTTTTTGAAAGCAGTCATGTTGAAAATACATGGTATACTATATCACCAAATAAATATCTGCTGTACTAAAGTTAATGTACAAAAAAACTTCATACTCATTCACTGTAAAATGTTAAAGTGAATAGTTTTAATGATCCTAAAATTGTGTGGGAACATTCTAAGTACACATGCAATGGAATAAATAATTAAAATTAATATTTTAAACAAAATGTTTTTCAAATTAGAGGTGCATAAAATACCAAAAATTAACAAACTAGAAATATTTCTTTCCATTTGTTACCATTCTTAACATGTAAATTTTTTAAATCATAAAAAAGGAAAAGTTCCCAACAGAAAAATGTATAAAAGATAAAAACTTTTCATAGAAGCAGTTTTATATATAGAGAGAGAGAAAGAGAGAGTACTTAAAAATTTTTCAAAGATGGAAGAACAAATGAAGTTCAATGCTATTTCAGATGAAGTCTGACATTGTAGCACATTTTACAGAGGCTTTTGGAAATACAATCCAGTGTTTCCTACTAAGATGCTTGAAAGTTTTTTTATACTTGCCATAAGTTATCTTTGGGAAAAATGTGTTCAGAAAAATGATTTTTATATAAATATTTTTATTTCAGCATAATTTCTAATTTTGAGATTTAATCAAAATGAAATATCATATAATGGGGAGGACTGTATTCAATTTGATATAATATTAAACTCTGTGGTCTGTTTACAGTAGTATAAACACACTTTAATCATTTCAAACACAGGGAATTTAATGTAGGAGAGTGATTACAGAGGGTTTAAAATGTCTGAAACAGAAGGCTAGAGAAGCAAGGGAAAGGAGTATTGTTATTCAAAGAGTGGTCACTTTGGGAGCCCCACATGTCTCTCATTGCTGAACTAATGGGGATGCTACACCTCCTAGACCTGTTACTGGGACCCACCCATGCTGAAGGCAGTCACCAAGTCACCCCATTTTGCATCACTGCAGCTCAATATGTCATTGGACTGCTAGGCCCTATATGCCCTACATGGTCTCCCTTGACCAGCAATGGCATTTGCCAAAGCCCATCACCAGAAGCAGCAAAAGCAGAACAAATTTGTTTCTTCAGTCTGCCCTCCAGTATCTTCTCAGTGCCTCCCACTCTCAGAGCTTTACAAGAAACTAGTTGGTAAAGAACTGAGGAAACACTGACTGCAGGCAGAAACTTTGGGGCTTCAGTTGAGGCTGCAGCAGACAAGGGTATTTCTGATGCAGTAAAAACAGCATTGCACAAAAACTACCATGAAAAACCATGATTTCAGATACATTTAACTCAGTCGGGAAAATGAACAAATGGATCCAAAACGTACAATAGATTAAAAAAATAGGGTAGATTTTTCACTGCAATTTCCATGAGGGTAAGGAGCTGCTTCTATCCTGTTCCCTCTTTTATCCCAAGAACTTGCAGTGGCATGTGGTGGGCACTAAATGAATGTTTTTAGACAACATATCAAAGAGTGTTCTTGTCTGGATGATTATATTATTGTTCGTTTAATACTTTTTTGTGTTCAAATTTTGATTTTTAAACTTTCTATAATTAACATATTAACATGGAATAAAAACACAATGGAAATTAAATGAAAAACAAAACAATATAGATTGTGGTGGTAGAAGAAAGAGGATGTTCAATAACATAATGAAAAGTGACAGAGAAGATGTAAAGTAGATAACTAAATTCTTGTCTTGACCAGAGTCCTGATAAGGTGTGGTGAGTTCAACATGCTAATTGAACTCAGAATTTCAATTTCTTAGCTGTGAAGGATAAGAAAACAGTATCTCACAAAAATTTTGAGAAGATTAAGTGAGTATATATATACACACACATACATATAAATGTGCATGTTTATATGAATATAAATATACATACTTGTATATGAAAATATTGATAAAGTGAAAAATGCTGCATATGAACTAAAATATTTGTAGA
>JAKSZT010028212.1:3982398-4118349 GCA_026826555.1 Tolypeutes matacus | reverse complement strand
TTTTGAGAAGATTAAGTGAGGACACACACATAAATGTGTATGTTTATATGAATACAAATTTACATACCTGTATATGAAAATATTGATAAAGTGAAAAATACTGCATATGAATGAAAATATTTGTAGACAAGATATTACTGTCGATGTTGAGATTTGAGATTTTCAATATTGGTTAAGATTCCAATGGCATTGATTTTAACAATAAAAGGAGATAAAGAAAAATTGACATTACTGAGAGCCTGCTTGTTGCTCAAATAAGGTCTCTCTCTAAGTTGAACTCAGCATGTAAGTGCAATAACTTCCTTCAAGTATGGGACATGACTCCCAGTCATGAGACTACCTGGCACTGAGGGATTATTACCAAGTACCAACTAGCAATGTAGCTGGGAAAAGGCCTTGACCAAAAGGGGGGAAAGGTAAAGACAAATGAGTTTATATGTCTAAGAGACTTCAAAGTGTGTCGGGAGATCATTCTAGAAGTTATGCTTATACATGTCTCAGCAGGATCTCATTGACTGCCAAATTAGATACTACCCCAAATATCTGGGCTTCTGAAGGCTCTGGAGACACCCTCATGTTAGGGCAGAGAGCTCATGAGTATGGTGCCTTGCAAGTGTGTCCTACTTTGGGGTTTGTGCTCCCCAGTGTGACAAAAATTGGACTCATTTGTGTTTTTCCTACAAATGGCTCTTCTGTCCCTTCTTTTTGAACATATAGTTGTTGCTAGAATTGGTAGGTATACATCCAAGAGACTCAAATCTTTGGGCTGTACATGTGCCTGCTGGGCTCTGAGACTCAACAAATTTGCAACACCTACTCTCCAGTTCATTCGACTCACCCAGGACAGCTAACAAGGAGGTGATGATGGAAAACTACCATACCAAGGAACCTAGAGCATCTACAACTGCAAGCAAGAGAGTCCCATCCATTGGCCATGAGACTGAAGCCCCCTCTCAATTAGGGCTGGAGTGGGCACCACCATCTCAGAATACTCAAGATTGGGGTATAAACTATGGATTAGAGTAGACTTACTGATATAGATTTATTGTAATTCAAGCAATGGGAAAACATATTATTGATGTGGAGGCAGGGACCACTAGAGGTTCTGAGGTCAGGGAGAGGGAAAACAGGTGTAATATGGGGGCATTTGGGAGACTTGGGAATTGTCTTGAATTACATCAAAATGACAGATACAGGCCATTATATTTCTTGCCATAACCTACAGAATTGTGTAAACTGCAATGTAAATTATAATCCATGTTTACTGGCAATGCTCAAAAATGTGTTCATCAATTGCAATGAATGGATCACACTAATGAAAGATGTTGTTACCATGGGTAAATGTGGTGATGTGGGGAGCAGGGCATATGGGAATCCCCTAAATTTTTTATGTAACACTTATGTAATCTAAATATCTTTTAAAAATTAAAAAATGAAAGAAAAGCTTGAAATGAAAACCAGAAAAGTGCAATGGACATATCTATTTATCCATCACAATTGCTTTCTGCTTCAAAGGTCCAGAGGGAATGAATCAATTGAAAACTTTATCTACTCTCCTATTGAGCATAGAGGACAGATGATGTCACTTTCCTCCTTTTACTTGTATACTTAACTGCAGCCACACTCCATTTGAGCATCTGGATGAGGCTCACAGCCTCATGTGGGTTATTGACAATATCTTCTCCAATTTTCTTTTTTTTTTCTTTTTTAACTATATTTTGTACATTTAATAATTGAAAATATAAACAATTAAAAACTGAAAAGTTAACACAGATGAATAAATATATACATTTCTCAATTAAATGTAATGGATACATATATTTTTTTTTAAATCAAACAATATATTACATAATATATTTGGTTCATAGTAACACATTCATACAGTATTTGTTCTTTTGTGTCTGGCTCGCTTCACTCAACATAATGTCCCCCAGGTTCATCCATGTTGCCATATGCTTTATGACTTCATTTCTTCTTACAGCTGCATAATATTCCATAGTGTGAATAGACCATATTTTGTTTATCCATTCATCTGTTGATGGACACCTGGGTTGTTTCCAACTTTTGGCAATGGTGAATAATGTTGCTATGAACATCAGTGTGAAGATGTCTGTTCGTGTCACTGCTCTCAGTTCTTCTGCGTATATACCCAGTAGTAGTATTGCAGGGTCATGTGGCAAGTCTATATTCAACTTCTTTAGGAACTGCCAAACAGTCCTCCATAGTGGTTGTACCATCCTGCATTCCCACCAACAGTGAAGAAGTGTTCCTATCTCTCCACATCCTCTCCAACACTTGTTGTTCTCTGTCTTTTTAATAGTGGCCATTCTGTTAGGTGTGAAATGATATCTCATTGTAGTTTTGATTTGCATTTCCCTAATCATGAGTGATGTTGAGCATTTCTTCATGTGTTTTTTTGCCATTTCTGTTTCTTCTTCGGATTAATGTCTATTCAAGTCTTTGGCCCATTTTTTAATTGGGTCATTTGTCTTTTTATTGTTGAGTTGTAACATCTCTTTATATATCCTGGATATTAAACCCTTATCAGATATGTGATTTCCAAATATTTTTTCCCATTGAGTCAGCTGCCCTTTCACCCTTCTGACAAAGTCCTGTGAGGTGCAAAAGTGTTCAATATTGAGGAGGTCCCATTTATCTACTTTTTCTTTTGTTGCACGTGCTTTGGGTGTAAGGTCCAAAAACCACCACCTACTATAAGGTCTTGAAGATGTTTCCCTACATTTTCTTCTAGTAGTTTTATGGTCCTGGCTTTTATATTTAGATCTTTGATCCATTTTGAGTTGATTCTTGCATATGGGGTGAGATAGGGGTCCTCTTTCATTCTTTTGTTTATAGATATCCAGTTCTCCCAACACCATTTGTTGAAGAGACTTTTTTTTCCCATTAGCATGAGCTTGGTAGTTTTGTCAAAAACCAGTTGACTGTATAGGTGAGGGTATATTTCTGGATTCTCAATTCAATTCCACTGATTGATGTGTCTATCTTTATGCCAGTACCATGATGTTTTGACCACTGTAGCTTTGTAATATGTTTCAAGGTCAGACAGTGAAATTCCTCCCACATTGCTCTTCTTTTTTAGAATACTTTTGGCTATTTGGGTGCACTTACCCTCCAGATGAATTTGGTAATTGCCTTCTCTAATTCTGTAAAGTAAGCTGTTGAGATATTGATTGGTATTGCATTGAATCTATAAATCAGTTTGGGTAAGATTGATATCTTGACGATATTTATTCTTCCAATCCATTAACACAGAATGCCTTTCCATTTGTTTAGGTCTTTTTAAGTTTCTTTTAGCATTGTTTTGTAGTTTTCTGCATATAGGTCCTGTACTTCTTTGGTTAAATTAACTCCTAGGTATTTGAGTCTTTTTTTGCTATTGAAAATGGAATTTCCTTCCTGATTTCCTCCTCAGATTGTTCAGTACTAGTGTAAAAAACATTACTGATTTTTGCGTGTTGATCTTGTATCCTGTCACTTTGCTGAACTCATTTATTAGTTCAAGTAGCTTTGTTGTAGATACTTCAGGATTTTCTAAATACAGGATCATGTCATCCGCAAACAGAGAGAATTTTACTCCTCTTTTCCTATTTGGACACCTTTAATTTTTTTGTCTTGTCTAATTGCCCTAGCTAGAACTTCTAGTACAATGTTGAATAAAAATGGTGACAGTGGGCATCCTTGTCTTGTTCCTGATCTTAGGGGGAAAGCTTTCAACCTTTCCTCATTGAGTATGATGTTGGCTGTGGGTTTTTCATATATGCTTTTTATCATATTTAGGAATTTTCCTTTTATTCCTATCTGTTGAAGTATTTTTATCAAAAAACGATGTTGGATTTTGTCGAATGCCTTTTCTGAGTCTATTGAGATGATCATGTGTTTTTTCCCTTTCATTTTGTTAATGTGGTGTATTACCTTGATTGATTTTCTTATGTTGAACCAGCCTTGCAAACCAGGAATAAATCCCACTTGGTTGTAATGTATAGTCTTTTGATATGCTGTTGGATTCAATTTGCAAGTATTTTGTTGAGAATTTTTCTTCTATGTTCATTAGAGAGATTGGTTTGTAATTTTCTTTTCTTGTGGAATCTTTATCTGGCTTTGGTATCAGGTGATGTTGGCTTCATAAAATGTGTTGGGTAATTTTCCGTCCTCTTCAATTTTTTGGAAGAGTTTAAACAGGATTGGTGTTAATTCTTTTAGAAATGCTTGGTAGAATTCACCTGTGAAGCCATCTGGTCCTGGACTTTTCTTTGCTGGGAGAGTCAAACTCCTTACTTGTGATTGGTTTGTTAAGTTCTTGTATTTCTTGTTGTGTCAGTGTAGGTTGGTTATGTGTTTCTAGAAATTTGTCCATTTCATCTAGGTTGTCTAATTTGTTGGCATATAGTTTCTTATAATATCCTCATATGATTCTTTTTATTTCTGTGAGGTCATTTGTAATTTCACCCCTTTCATTTCTGATTGTATTTATTTGCATCTTCTCTCTTTTTTTCTTTGTTAGTCTAGCGAGGGGTTTGTTAATTTTATTGATCTTCTCAAAGAACCAGCTTTTGGTTTTGTTGATTTTCTCTTTTGTCTTTCTGTTCTCGTTTTCATTTATTTCTGCTCTAATCTTTATTATATCTTTCCTTCTTTTTGCTTTGGCATTGGTTTGCTGTTATTTTTCTAGTTTCTCAAGTTGTTCAGTTAAATCTTTGAGTTTAGCTCTTTCTTGTTTTTTAATATAGGCATTTAGGGCTATAACTTTCCCTCTCAGGACTGCCTTCGCTGTATCCCATAAGTTTTGATACGTTGTGTTCTCATTTTCATTTGTCTCAATATATTTACTGATTTCACTTGCAATTTCTTCGACCCACCAAATATTTAGGAGTGTGTTGTTCAGTCTCCACACATTTGCAAATTTACTTCTTTCCTGTCTGTTATTGATTTCTAGTTTCATTCCATCATGATCTGAGAAGGTGCTTTGTATAATTTCAATCTTTTTATATTTATTGAGAGCTGTATTGTGACCTAACATATGGTCTATCCTGGATAAAGATCCATGGGCAATTGAGAAGAATGTATAACCCACTGAGTTTGGATGCAGTGTTCTGTATATGTCTGTTAGGTCTAACTTGTTTATCATATTGTTAAAGTTCTCTGTTTCCTTGTTGATCTTCTGCCTAGTTGTTCTATCTAATGATGTGAGAGGGGTTTTGAAGTCTCCAACGATTATTGTAGAAAGGACTATTTCTCCCTTCAGTTTTGTCAGTTTGTCTAATATATTTTGGGGCACCCTGGTTAGGTGCATACATATTTATGACTGTTATATATTCCTTGAGGAGCATCCCTTTTATTAATATATAATGGCCTTCCACATCTCTTATCACTTTTTGCATTTGAAGTCTGTTTTGTCTTATATTAGTATAGCTACCACTCCTCTTTTCTGTTTACGATTTGCGTGGTGTATCTTTTTCCAACCATTTACTTTCAGCTGGTTTGTATCCTTGGGCCTGAGGTGAGTTCCTTGTAAGCAGCATATGGATGGCTCATGTTTTTTCATCCATTCTGTCAGCCTGTATCTTTTGATTGGGGAATTTAATCCATTCACATTCAATGATATTACTGAAAATGCACTATTTATTTCCTTCGTTGTATTCTTTGGTTTTCATATGCCATCTTGTATTTGTCTCTCTTTTTACTCTTTTGATTATCCTTTCTGCTTTTCTCTCTTCTATACTCTCCTCCAAGCCTCTCTCTCCTGTCTTTTTCTTTCAGGTTCTAAGGCTTCCTTTAATATTTCCTGCAAAGGTGGATTCTTTTTTGCAAACTCTCTTAATTACAGTTTGTTTGTGAATATTTTATACTCACCTTCATATTTGAAGGACAGTTTTGCTGGATAAAGAATTCTCAGCTGGCAGTTTTTCTCTTTCAGTTTCTAATTGTATCATACCACTGTCTTCTCGATTCCATGGTTTCTGAAGAGAAATCTGCACTAAGTCTTACTGGACATCCTTTGTATGTGATCGTTTGCTTCTCTCTTGCTGCTATGATAATTTTCTCTTTATCTTTTACATTTGACATTCTGAATAATATGTGTCTTGGCATACATCTATTTGGATTTATTCTCATTGGGGTATATTGTGCTTCTTGGACATGTAAGTTCATTTCTGTCATGAGAGTTGGGAAATTTTCAACTATTATTTCCTCAAATACTCTTTCTGCCCCTTCTCCTTTCTCTTCCCCTTCAGGAACTCCCATGCACCTATGTTGTTGCATTTTGTGTTGTCATTCAACTCTCTGAGCCTCTGCTCAATTTTTTCCATTCTTTCTCTCTCTGTTCTTTTCTCTCTTCAATTTTAGCTGCTCTCTCTTCGGTATCACTTATTCTTTCTTCTATCACTTCGAGTCTGCTGTTGTATGCCTCAAAAGTATTTTTGACTTCACCTATTGTGTCTTTCATTCCCATGAACTCCGTTACTTTTCTGTTCAGGATTTCCAATTCTTCTTTGCATTTGCTCAATGACTTCTTGATGTCTTTTACCTCTTTAACAATATTCTCTTTCATCTCATTAATTTGATTTTGGAAATTTGTGCTCATCTCACTGATTAGTTCTCTCAAATTCTGCATCTCTTTTGGCACCTTGCTGTATTCCTTTTCTTGGGCCATGTCTTCTATTTTCTTAGTATGGCTCATAGTTTTTTGCTGGTGCTTTGGCATCTGGTTAGGTTGTGTTTTACTTAGATGCTCTATCTCTTTCTCTTTTCTGGGGTTTTAGTGGCAGGAGGCTGTGAGTTACTACAGCTCTTTGATTTTTGGCTCAAACTTGATTTTTAGGATTTTTCTGCTGGTTGCTCAAAACTGGGCTTTGGACCCAGTAATTGGCTGTAGAGTCGTTTCCTAAGGCCTTGGGCAAGGAGGCTATAGAGCCCAGGAAAAGCCTCTCTTACTTATTAATTTTCTTATGTGTACTTCCTTGGTCTGCCAGGAGATGGCACTTGTTGGCAGCTCTCAATTCAATGCCTGATCAGAGCATATTTGTTGTGACACAGACCAGATCAATGTGATAGAGCTTCTGTCTGGGGCCCAAGAGCCTTGTAATTCAAACTTTCTGAGATAGTTCTCCAGACTTCTCTTGAGGCGCCCCCCTTTTCTCATCCAGGAAATATTTCCACTTCGTTTTGAATCCTCAACAATCATTTCTTGTTAGTAGAGGAAGAGATTGGGAGGTTTGTATATCTTTACCCCCTTGCAGGCTCCAAGGCAAACAATGGCACTGCCCCACCAGGCCTGGAAGGGCTTTCAGGACAGGGCAGACCAAACCTGGGAGTCAAAAGCAGGGTCAGCCCCAGGCTCTCTCTCCCCTCTCCTTTGGGGTTCTCAACAATTAGTCCAGGCTAGAAGAGAGGGAGGTTGGGAGGGTCAGATTTCTCCAGTCCTTCCTAGGCTCCCAGGGCAAACCGCAGTGTGGAAGGGTCCGTAGTGTTCCACAGCCCAAATTTACAGCTCAGAACCTGAATTAGCCTAAGGCTGTGTCCCTCTCTCTCCCCTTTCCAGGAGTGGTAGATCCCTGGAGCTCTCTTTGTCTGTGGTTGCAGGCCCAGAGGCCCAAGAATTCTGAAGAGTGTGGGGGAGGGTGCCGGCAGCAGCAGAAGCTGCTACTTCCAACTCGTCGCGATTTCCCTCTTCTGTTCCTCTCACCTCTGGGTGGTGTGCAGCCTTCATCTGCTGTCCTAAACCCTAGAAGGTCTTTTTGGGGGCTGTTTCAGCCTGTCCTCTAGCTATTTTTCTGGAGAAGAGATTCCTGTGTCTTACTAGTCCGCCATTTTCCTGGAAGACCAATTTTCATTTTTATTTATTTTTAAGGAGAAAACCACTTAACAGCAGCCACACTCCATTTGTTCATCCAGATGGGGCTCACAGCTTCATGTAGGTTATTGACATTATCTCATTCATTTTTACCTGTGATCTATTTTTAAGGCGAATAGCAAATGTACTTTCTTCTTTGAATCTCTTTATATAACAATTATTTACCATAACATTTAAGGAAATGGGTTTTCAATTTCTAATTATTTATGGACAAATGAATATATTTTCCTATATTTTTGGATGATGTGGTTATTGTTATGACTACTAAAATTTTCCAGAGCTAGAACTACTTATGCTATTTCAAATGGAGTTATCTGTGATGGTTTAAAAAAAAACATAGGAAACAAAAGTCTGGATAATATTGATGTTTATCTGAATGAATTGACATTGGGATCCTTAAGACCTAAATAGAAGACTGCAGAGGTAAGATCCTGTCCATGAAAGAACCAAGTCAGTGATAGAGGTTCTGGACCCCACACCTGGATGAAATTTGAATCCTCCATAACTTAGTTGGGTGACTTCAGTCTGAGCAACTGAGAACCTGGATTTTCTAATATGCAAAAGGAGAACTAAATTAAGAGTCAATACATCACAAACCTTTTAGGTAGTGTAACTGTAGTAAAAGAAATGGGAAAATTTTGACATGCAACAAGCTCCAATTAAAGCTTTGGACTTGTAATTATTATAGTATTGCAGCACTATTCTTGACCTCTAGTTAAGCACCCACTAAGCTGTTAACAGTAAACAGAAGCAATTGAATTATGAAGAATAGTGATCAGGTAGGCCAGTTACTGGTTGTGGTCCAGATATGGCATTCTGTCATCTGTCTGTTGTCCAGGGTTGACTATTAAATAGGGTTGATGACAGTGACCTCAAATCAAATTATGCAGAGATATCCCAGTACCAACCCACCTGCCCCCTGTTTCTCTTCACTACATCCCATTTCTTCCTACATTTTGCAGACAGCTCTGAGGTTTCAATTAAAACCAGTCACTGCAGCTAACCTGCTTTCTATCACAGATATAGACTAGAGCAGAAGGTGTGTTTTGCAGTTTGTCATACTGTTGAAATTGTGATCCAAGTCCAGTTTCCATCTTCAAATGAGAGTGATAGTTGTTAGAAAGATTGTATTCAGTTTATGTATCATATCAGAAATAATGTGGATATATGTTTTATGACATTAAATTCATTTTAAGTGTTACTTACTGCATTAGCACACCAGAACATAGGACTGTTAATGAGCTGAATATCATAATTAGTCTTTAAATTATTACAAGTACTGTATAAAATGTATTAGGAACTGTTCTAAATTCATCCTCAAATATCCCTGCATCCTCATCACTTCCCCCAAAGAGGAGCTGTATTGCTTTTCTGTTGTTAAGGGCTTTTATGATGAACAATTAATATTTGGGAAATCAATAATTTGCACAGAATGAATCTCCTTAGAAAACGTGGAAATTATATTTATGATTCTATTCATAAATTCTATTTGATCTATTTCTTTTTCTTATTTATTTTGTAGTCTATTTCAATTGTACTTTTTTTTCTTGGAAGAGACCCAATGTGTCTTTAAATGTAATCAAGTTTACATTTATCATTAAATTGTCTTCAGTGTCTGACACAGTGACAGACTGTAAGCAGTAACAGAGAGCAGGAAAGTAGTGAAATGGAGTTAGAGATATCTCAGTGTTGTTCATCTTCCCTCTCTGCATCCCAGTTTCCATAAAAAATTGTTTGTGGTGATTAATAAAGCAAACAGTGTTTGCAAAACAACTAAAATCCTGGTGGTAAACTCAGTGACTCCCTAAATATTAGTTCCTAATCACTGGGGTATGGAGAAAAGGTGGAAATTTATGGAGATGAAATTCAATATAGAGAAGGATGTACTAGACAGAAGTATGAGGGAATTCTCCATTAAGCATAACAAGGGATTATAAATTTTTAAAAAATGAATACATTTTATGGAACTATAAAAATGACCAATTCCAAATTCTTAAATCTATGAATAAGATATTGAGACTGGAGAACTTCTATCATAAGAGAATAAAAGTGAGAACCCACTCTTATATAAGTTCTATACCGTAATTTGTTTGGATATTAACTCACTACACTAACAGTATATGTGACTGCATATCTGTGATTAGTAATGTTCTGAATATTTTCACTATTTTACCTCTTTAATCTTCACCACGCTTTAAGGTTAAGCCTAATAGTCCTGGTAGATATATCAGAAGAGGTGTCAAATATTTGGTAAGTCTGCTCCAAATAAGTTTTCAGTTCTTTCCTGAATGCTTTCTATATGGGATATACATCTGAGTGTTTTAAAGGTCCCAAATGCCGCCTCAAACCAGAGAGGTAAATTTAATTCAGGCTCCCATCAAAAATAGTTTAAAATAAGGACTATGACATCTTGTTTTTCAGTCATTCATTCCTTTGTTTGCATAGATCCAGAATTCTATGAATTTCCAGTACTGCTGATATATGATACTATCATCCAGTACATACTGATATATATAATAACATCAGGAAACACATGCTCCTGAACTTTTGTAATATCACTATACCTTACCAATCCTTAAAACTCAGAGCTGTGAATTCACTTATTTTTAAACTAATTTGTTAAATTATAATGTATAATCTTATAATAAATATGCCTGTGGAAATTTTGCTTACTAGCACAAATGGATAGACACCCAAACATGCACAGAAACACACAAATGCTCACAGGGCATGCATGTCAGTTATGCACATCCCCATGAGTGAGTCACGTAACCCCAGTGTTCTCTTTTGTGCTTTTAGGTGAAACTTCATGGACAATACAACATGGCTGGCCAACCATACTGGAAGCTCAGCTTTCATCCTGTTGGGACTCTTCAGTCAATCTAAACACCCAGCTCTCCTTTGTGTGGTCATTTTTGTGATTTTCCTTATGGCCATGTCTGGAAAGGCCATCCTGATCCTTCTCATACACTCTGATGTCCACCTCCACACACCATGTACTTTTTCATTAGCCAGTTGTCTCTCATGGACTTGATGTACATTTCCATCACTGTGCCCAAGATGCTCAGGGATCAGATTGTGGGTGACAATAAGATCTCAGTCCCTGAATGTGGGATCCAAATGTTCCTCTATGAGACACTAGGAGGCTCAGAATTTTTCCTTCTTGGTTCCATGACCTATGAGTAGTATGTGGCCATCTTCCATCCTTCGCATTACCCTGTCCTCATGAACCACAGAGTTTGTGTCCTCCTGGCATCTGAGTGTTGGTTCTTGGGCTCATTAAATGGCTTGTTGCTCACTCCCATCATCATTTCCTTCCTCTTCTGCAGATGCTGGGAGATCTACCACTTCTTCTGTGAAGTCCCTGCCATAAAGAAGCTCTCCTGCTCTGACACCTCACTTGTGGAGACACTATGTGCCTGTGCTGTGTCCTCATGCTTCTTATCCCTGTGACAATCATTTCAAGTTCATACTTTTTCATCCTGCACACAATCCATAGGATGAAGTCAGCAGAAAGCTGGAAGAAGGCTTTTGCCACCTGTTCCTCCCATATGACTGTGGTCATCCTGTTCTATAAAGCTGCCATCTACAGCTATATGCTCACCAGCTCCTACCACACACCACAGAAGGACATGGTGGTATCTTTCTTTTATACCATACTCACACCTGTACTAAACCCTTAAGTCTACAGTCTTAGGAATAAGGATACAACATGGGCTCTGAAAAAAATGTTGAATTTGGGTCTTGTCTCTCAAGAAACTATAAAGTAGTAAATTTATGTAGTAACTAATTCTTTTCCTTCTCCTTACACATGAGAATTTTAGAATCATATAACAGTGATATTCCTCAGGCTCTAGTGCTACGGTGTTTCATCTTATTGCCATAGCTTTTTAAGAGAATATTTCCCTGTAAAGGAAAGTTCTTCATTATTACCCTGATTCTCCATTCAAAATGTTCTATAATATTATATTTTATTGATGCTGCATTCACTGAGATTCTGTCAGAAAGACATAATGAAAATATTTAGAGGTAAATTTCATGCTGTGTGCAACAAATGCTCATAAGAGAGAGGGATAGAAAATAAGAGCAACTATGGTGTTACAATATTAATTAATATTAACAATAAATGAGTGTGGTGAAAAGGTATATTGTGTTCTATGTACACATTCATTCTATATTTCTGAAATTTTAAAATAATTTTCAAATAAAAATTATATCAGACTTTACTCTTTTTTATTGAGCTCATACTTTTTATATAGTGGCAGTGTACTTAACTTAATATCTTAGGAAGCATGGTCACTTCAATATGCTTATTCATTACTGAAAAAATCCAGTTATGTGCACACCTTTGTGGACTGCTACCTTATTCCACATGGTCCATCCCTGAAGTCACCCAGTGGGTATTAATAGTCTGCAACTGTTTGTATCAAGTGGTAGATATAGGACCCAGGACTGCATTAGTGAATGTGGGAAAATATTTACCCAGTGTGAAAGGATAATTTTGGGAAGGTTCGCTCCATGAGATGACATCTAAGGTGGATTTGAAGTGTGATTAATTAGTTAAAGAATAAAGGATAGTTCATAAAATATTCAATCCCTCATTTATTCAAGAAATATTTCTAATGCCACTTTATAATCCAAAATCATAACTAAATGAGATTAAAATCTGAATAAATCATGGTTACTGTCCCCAAAACATTTGAACTGTGGTGTAATTGTTTATGCAATTAGGTGCAATAAAGAAAACAAATTTCTTTGACAATCATATGAAATATTATCATTCATAATAAGGTATCAATTCTATCTGTGAAATGTGATTTGCCAACAAAAAGAACAACAAAAAGGCAGCTGAGCAAGGTCCCTGGAGCTGAATGTTGAAATTGAATCCATGATATCCTCAGATAAGCACAGGAGGCTGCGAGTGTAGAGGCAGGGGGCAGGCATGTTCAGTTATATGATGCCAGAGAAAAGGCACAGCAAGAACAACAGATCAAAGAGTTGACCAAGAAGAACTGGTGAATCTTCCAGTGGCTTGTTCTTTCTTGCTTCAATTTATGGCCCCATTTCTTGCACCGTTGTGACTCAGGGTTTTACAACCAGTAGTGAAATTATCACATTTTCACTTTAGAAATATCACTTTAATGGTAAAAGATAGGAGAAGTGAAAGATCAGAAGCAAGGTGACCAGGAAAGAGACAATGGTGAGCTGACTAATGTTGAGGAAAGTCTCCACAAGGACAGAGATATTTGGGGTTAAGTGGAACCTTGTTAAATCTGTTAAATAAAATCACATATATGGTTGTATATCTATCATTTTCAAATTTGCTACAACCAGCTTGAAAAACCAGGTAGTTTCAAACTAAAATTTCCCTTTTCCCATGGATACTTTCAATATTTTCATGACTGTAAAATCTAAATCTTGAAGTGTTTTAGGTGAAGATATTGCAAAACCAGTTTCCACTAATTTGAGGGCAGTCTAACCAAGTGAATAAGATATGTACACAGTTTTAAATTTGAAATAATTTAGAAGTGTTTTTATTTATGGCTCCTCATTTTACTGGTCTATAATGATAAAACTCAGATATTGGGAACAGATTGTAAGTTGTTAGATTTTGGAACTATATTCTTCCAAAGATGTTTGTTTGTCTGTACCATAACAAAGAAACAGAATTACTTTATCCTCAAAAGCAATTATAGGACTGTAATTTGAAATCATTTTTCAAATTTAGGTATAAAGTCACACTTGTTTAGATCTATAAGTTTGCAAAATTTTTCATAAGTCATATGATTTCTTCAATGTGTTCAAAGATAAAATTTGGTGAAACAGAAAATCTAAACCATTTTTCTAGGGATGGCATAGGAAATGAGACCTAATAAACAAGATTAGATGCATTGACATCCACATAATGTAGTTTCAATATAGCCTTTTATACCCTCTTTTATAATTTAGTAAATACATGCTTTCTGCATCTGTTAGTCTCAAAGTTTTGAAAATGTAAACTCCTAATGCTTTAACTAGGAGGACCCCACAATGCAAACAACAATTTTAAATAAGAAAATGAAATATTGAGCTGCAAAATTTTTATTTATTTTATTTTTTAATTTAGTACACTATCTTGAGTATTTTGCCAATTCAGAGCATGGAGACTGGGTAATATTCCATTGGATGGATTTGTTATCAATTTTTAAAGAGTCTGTTATTAAGATCATGGGGCTATAATAATCTTGATGATTATTATTAAAAACAAGTGTCTTGTTCATATTTGATTGTCACATATTTGATTAGTTTTCCAAGACCGTTTCCAGGAACAGAATTACTAGCTAATGACAAACATATTTTTTTTGAAAACTTTATGGAAAGTGCCAATTTGCATACTATTAAAAACTAGGCCAATTCATACATCAACCAAGACCGAGGACCAGTTCTCATATTCTCATTGTGTTGGATGGTCTCTGTCCTACTCCCAATTGCCTGTCTGTCTGCCATTCCATGTCATGTCTGTTCTGTGACTCAGGTACAGATAATTTGGCCTTTTGTATTTTGCATGGTTTGACCAATGACAGATCCTGTCGGGCAATTGGAGGGTAAGAGTAGCCTGAGATCTTGGTATTTCCTCCCTCACCAATGTCACTCCAAGACTGATACTAGCAGTCACTGAGTACATCAAACTATGTCCCCAGATATTGCCAGTGTCCACACTTCCCTGCAGTTAAAACTTCTTTGAATCCAAGAAATGCTGCTCTTTTCATTATCTATCAGGCCAAAGCCTGGAGATAACTTCCCCTTGTTGCTGGATTTCAGTGATTCTCTATTGCTTGATGGTTTTCCTTAACCCTGACCATTTTTTTTTTAGGAAGTACCAGGATTGAACCTGGGATCTTGTACATGGGAAGCAGTAGTTGCTCAAACACTTGAGCTACATCTCCTGCCTCCTGCCCATTTTTTAAAATAATTTAAAAAATAAAGACACTTAGATTACATAAATGTCACACAAAAATTATAGGGATTCCCATATGCCCCACCTCCCAAACCTCCCACAACCTCCTACATAAACATCTTTCATTAGTGTGGCATATCACCTGCAATGGATATATATATATATCCTGGGGCTTTGCCACTAAGCATGGACCATAGTGCACATTGTAGACCACACTCTCTCCCACACAGTTCTGCATGTTATATGCTGATATAAAATGGCCTATATCTGTCATTCCCTGCCCATTTTTAAGCTCTCATTAATCTCTCCCTTTCCTGCCTCATCCCTGATGTAATCATTCAATTATTAGCTGTACTTTGAAAATATTTACAAATATTATTGTTTCATTTTAGATGATATGTTTGGATGTACATTTCTCTCATTAATTATGATTTAGCATGTTTTTGTACGTTTATCATTTGTCAAATTTTGAATTAACCATCTATGAAATTTGTCTGTTTCTTGGCTGGATATTTTGTGTTATATATGACATCCAATATACCAAATGGAAAATGCAAGACCTGAGTAGAAGTTATGTCAGAGCCCAGATCAGACCACTTGGTCTCACCAGAGACCAAGTGAGAACACAGTAGATACTAGTTTATCTAAGATTACCTTCTATCCCTCTACTTTAGAGCATATACAATCCTCAGAATGTTCATGGGAAAGAAGTAGGAGGAGATCTAGGACTGTGAATGCCTGAACACTTCTCATAAATTTAAGTAACTAATCATCAGAGACTAGTTACCTCAGTGAGCCTAAGATATAATTACCTGGTAAGTTTGAAGTTAACTTTTCCCATCCCAGCTCTGTTGTATTCCAGCAAAGTCAAGGCTTTGGAGAATAAAATGATTCATTAAAGAAAATATCACACAGTGCCTCATTCCTCCCACCATTTGCTGGAAGGAATATAAATAGAAAGTAATGTATATAATGCAAGGCCAGTTTTCTTACATATGTGATCAAAATATCAGGTATTTATTTTATGTATATTCAAGAGATAAAGGAGCTCTGACAACAAATTCCAAAATATATAATGCCCCAACATAGAAGAATACCATTTCTAAATCACATAAAGTCTGAATCAGCTGGTGATATAGATAAGGGACTCTCTTCTGCATTGTTCTGTAGATACTCAAGCTCCTGATATAATTTTGTTCTGTTATCATTTTTGCTTTCCTTCCAATTTAATATTATCATTCTACATATAGATGGCAGAAGGGAAAAGAACATGGAAAAGAGTTTTTGGGAGATATTTTTGACATCTGTTTTGTACAGAAAAAGTCACATGGGAACACCTAACTACAAAGGAGTCTGGGAAATGAGGTTGAGCTCAGTGCCTGGGAAGAATAGGTAGAAGTTCAGAGGACAGCAAGCCAGTCTCTCCTACTTTCTTCCAATTCACATTCATGTCATCATTCTGCCTAGATTGTTCTGAATCTATGTGTTCAGCTAACCTTGCTTCTTTCCCATGAACATTCTGGGGATTGTATATGCTCTAAAGTAGAGGGATAGAAGGTAACCTTAGATAAACTAGTGTCTACTGTGTTCTCACATGGTCTCTGACAATGGTCTGATCTGGGCCCTGACATAACTTCTACTCAGATCTTGCATTTTCCATCTGCTGTTTTCAGATCTTCCTATCTTTTCAGGAATAAATAAAGTTCAATTTACTGAATATATTAATAACTACATAATTGTCTATATAATGAAATAATTTATAAAAATTTAATTTTATTTATTAATTTACATACTAAAAGAATGCCAGATTTCTCCTATTTTGTGAATTAACAAAGTATTATAAAGTGTATCTCAATCATACTTTTTGTGTATGCATCCATCAACATGGTAAGATTTTTCTCTTGTTATATAGTTAATGTGGAAATTTTTGTTCTTGTTAAGTGTTTATGGATTTTTAAAATTTTACTAGATTCTGAAAAATTTGATTTTAAAAATTTTATTTCCTTCATTTATTTGGGAAATACTTATGAAGCATTAAAAAATAAATTAATTGTTATGTATCTGGGAGTTAAACAATGAGCAAAACCCAAAACTGTATACTTGGCTAAATAGTTGGTTGGTATGTGCTTTGATTTTTGTTTGATTTTCTCAGTTGTGTGCTTTTCACTGATTTTTATTCATTCTTCTTTGTTAATGAACACATTAAATGGTATTGATGTTTTCTTGAACATAATTTTGGCTCTTTTTCATAGGGTAAGTGTGTGATTTATTTATTACTATCACTTTATAACTTATAAGTCTATCTTTTTCCAGATTGGACTACCTTTTTTAAAATAACAAAGATTTTTAAAAGTGCTTTAAAAATATCATTGCATCTCTATATATTTTTGTACAATATATTTTCTTCTTTAATTTTCTGTGGTCTGAGAATATAGTCTAATTCATACTTTGTGGATTTCACTGATATTTACAATATGTGAAGGAAATATCCTTTGTGGAAAATTCATATGTTTTCATCAAGCTTATTATTGCATGTTTCAAATCCTGATAGCCATTTCAACTTCCAGGATAACTCAGCTTTCTACCTTCAAAACAAGAAGTAGAGTGAATATTCTTCATAGAAGAGGATGAAGTAACTTCTTGTTTTTAAACAAAAATACTCAGGCATTATTCTTATAGAAAAGCTTAGGAAAATGCACAATGATGGACAATTGCTTGTGTGATTGTCACAAGGTATACAAGAGTCTGCCTTTATGTCTTCAGAATGAAAGACAAGAAGTTTGACCATATTGAAATAATAAGTTTGAGTCTACAGCCTTCTCAATTTTACCTTGTTCCCTAACAGATGATTAAATTAATTAATTAATTAGGATAGGTAGATAGTGTCATAGGTTCAAGAAAAATCTGCTGGGCATAATGAAGATGTAATTGTGTGACCACTACCTTTTTGGTCCTCCAGCATTGGGAGAAATAGATTGTATAGGCCTTCTTCCATTTTGTTCCAGGATACTTGAAAGATCCAACTATAGAATCGGATAATACAACATTTGTGATAGTTTTTCTTTACCTGGCACTTCTCCCTAACATCTGCCACAGTGGTAAACTGGTTTCAGTGTTTTCATTATCACAATTCCCATCATCATCATCATTGCAGCTTGCAAATGCTTTTTGTTCAGTATCCCCATGGACAAACCTTAATCAAAACCAATCTCACTAAAATGGGCTTCTTTCTTTATCTTTTCAAGATTGAGAAACATTTCTCTCTCTTTTTTTTTTTCCATAGGGTGTGCTAAATAACTCTCCTTGACCCACACACCTAATGTGTAGGGTGACCATACAATGTATTTTTAAGCCAGGATAGTTTTGAGGTTGAAAGGTAGAAATAACCTAATGGGATATCATGATTCCATATCCAACTGTGACTGTCATGTCTAAACATGAGGAATCATCACCCTGCTTAGGACCAAAATGTGGTCATCTACAAACCTATGCCTGACTCACTCTTCATGATGTTGCCGGTCAGGCTCTGGGTCTGAGAAAACGGTGCCGCGGATGAGAAAGAAAGAATAAGACAAAGAGAAGAAAAACTGGGATCAGGGGACTCTCCGTCCGATATGGAGAGAAGAGCCCAGCCACCTCCTAAAGTGTGGCTTTTATTTGACTTTAGAACAAAGAAAATACATATGAGCATGTGCAAGGGCAATAGATACTTGACAGTTACATTTTACTGAAACTAACAAGCCTTAAAGGTCAATGACTCAGCTCTTTTACATTTCTGTAATTCACAGGAAAGCTCAGGATATTTCCCCACCCAGCTCCTGTTAGCATGAAACTCCAAAACTTGTTTATTACATTCCAAGGTGACCTTCTTTTCTATCAGTAGTCATGGCCTTTAATTGAAACTCCATCACATGAACCATGGCATTTTTATACTGACATCTTTCTACCACTGTGGGGTTCTTAAATTCCCCCTTAATCCAAACATTTGATAGTTATTTCCTCTTTGTGTCTCAGCGGTCCACTAGCCTACAGGGTCCCAGTATCCTTCCTTGTAGGATAAAATATTTAAGAGTGTTTGCTCAATAGGATAGCTTCTCTGTATTGCTGTTGCAGAGGGATGCCCTCTACTTCCTTATCTTTTTTCACATTTTCCCAGCACTGCTCCTCCCTTTAACTACAGTGTTGTATATTTGACAGGAGCCTTTCCTCTATCCAACACTGCAGAACACCACCAGGTTCTCTGTCTGTGCCATTAGATTTCCTCTAAGCTAAAGACCCTCCTTTGCAGCCAAGAAAAGAGGTGGGATCAGGTTCAAATATGTTTCCATAGTGAGTTACTGAAAATGAATGCCATTTTGGATCATGTTTAGGTGAAGTTAAAAAAAAAAAAAAAACACTTTAAATTTCACTTAGATCAAATTTCTTTCTGCTGATTAATACCAACCTCACTGTCTCCTCCCAATTTCTAGAACACATCAAATCTTTCCCTCTTTGATTTTCCAGCATGCTATTTCTTTTTCTGTGTTCTCTCCCCAACTGACTTCCTCCTCCACACACACACACAGAGGCACACACTCCTGCCACCGCTGGCCTTCTTGGCTCAGCTTCACATAAAAAGAACTTTTCTGAATTTAGAAATAGTCCCACAAAATCTGGCATAAAGTGATACTTGAAAAGTAAGGAAAACTTTTGTAGAGCTTGTGAAATCTAGCTTTAGGAGTTATTATGAGTAAAGGCCTAGAAGAATAGAAATTAAATAGTTTTTAATTTTTTTTTAAAGCTACTTAGATTACATAAATGTTTCACAAAAAATATAGGGATTACCATATGCCCCACTCCCCACACCTCCTACAACCTCCCACATAATCATCCTTCATTAGTGTGGCACATTCATTGCAATAGTTTTGAGAAAAACTGCACAAAGTACACAAGTGTTGAAAGATGAATTTAAAAATATCCTTATTATTACAATATGGACATCACATAAGTTTTGCTTTATCTTTCCATATTTTATTCCAAAATGAGTGTTTTATTTATCTGTTTTTCACTCTAAACTACACTATTTGAAGATCATTAAAATCTTGAGTTACTATTAAGTTACTATTAGATTGAAGGATTATTGTTGATTAGGTGGAATAAGTAAAGGGGGATTGGATTTAAACACAACCAGGCTTCGGTTTTGCTCCTACACCTGCCAATTAAAAACAAAAGAGCTGTGTAGTATTTGAGAGTTTCCCAAGTCCTCAGAATTTCCCTTGCTTCACTATTTTTGCACTTACATTTTAAATTTTTCATTACACAACGCAATATCATTCCACAGCTACCTTAACTAAAATTAGCTTCTAATCATCTTTTAAATTACTGTTCGTCTTTTCTTCTCAGAAGACTTTCCTGTTCCTTGTTATTTGCCTACTTCCTAGTAGGTATATCAATTGTAATTATACATTCATCATTAACTAATAAGTAATTAATGATATTACCATTAAACTGTAAATGAGAATAGTTCTTTTTCTTTCTTTTTATTTTCTTCTCCTGTTCTTTTTCTCTCTTTTTCCTTTTCCTTCTCTCCCCTCTTCTCATTCCTCTACTTAATGTTTCATGTTCAGAGCCTAGCACAGTGTTTCACATATATTCAGTACTCCATATATTTTTAATGATTTAATTAATCATATAATTTTGCCTTGGCAACTTGTGGACTCCAGCAATATCTGATTCCAGTCAATGCCCATGTCTTTTGCTCACCATGATTTTTTAAAAAATATTTTTATTACAGAAGTTTTGAACTTACAAAACAATCATGCACATGTATGGAATTCCCATACAACACAGCTTGATCAACACAACACAACATTGAGGAACATTTGTTGCAGATTATGAGATAATATCTGATTATTACCACTAACTAGGATCCATAGTATACATTTGGCATATTTTTTCCATACCCCATATTATTAACACAGAACATCTTTGTCATTGATGCAAGAATATTACAGTATTGCTATTAACTATGGTCCATAAGTTACATTAATAGTATTTTCTCATTCTTCTCCAAATTCCAGCCACTCAGCAATGGGGACATATATCCATTCTAGTTCAAAAAAGGCATGCTTGTATTTGTACTATTAACCACAATTCTTATCCACCTCTGGTTCACTGTGTTATTCAGTCCCTAGATTATTCTTCAGCTTATTTTCAGTTGACATTTACTTCACTAGACTACCCTTTTCAGCCACAATCCCAGTTATAGAGTCACTGAATTAGTTCTACTCATTAAAAAGTGTTACCATCAACTCTGTTCACTTCCACACTTTTACAGTAAATTTAATTAAAACTTCAACACACATTAAGCATCTGTACACATTCCCAGCCCTCCTCTTATCTCTTAATAGCCTATAATCTAGGTTTTAACTCTATGCATTTATTCATCATATTTAGTTCATATTAACGAGACCATGTAATAACCATCCTTTTGAGTCTGCTTTATTTCACTCAGCATAATGTCTTCAAAATTCATCCATGTTGCCATAAGTGTCCTAATTTCATTTCTTTTTATTATAGCATAGTATTCCATCATGTGTATATACTACATTTTGTTCATCAATTTATTGCTTGATGGATACTTGTGTTGTTTCCATTTCTTTGCAGGGAGCAGAGGTGGCTCAAGTGACTAGGCACTTGCTGCCCACATGGGAGTTTCCAAGTTCAGCTCCCAGTGCATCCTCAAAAGAAGACTAGCACACAAACAAACACAGAGACCAGACAGTGAGCTCAAACTATGTGGGGGGAAGGGGGAAAATAAAACAAATCTTTAAAAAATATAAATATAAATATACTAGAGAGAAGGAAAAATAATAGCAGCTATGTATAGCAGGGGAAGCAGAGAGATTGAGATGTGATGTGTTTTTGTTTTTTGTTTATTATTATGACTGAGATAATGAAATTGCTCTAAGAATGATTAAAGTGATGAATGCACAAATATGTGATTACAACAAATAGCATTGATTGTACATTTTGGATGGAAGTATGCTTTATTAATATGTATCAATAAATTGAGTATTAAAAAAATTAAAACAACAAGAGTGTATTGTTTAGCTTCCATATATTTGTGAGTTTTCCCTTTCTCCACCTGGTGTTGATTTCCAGCTTCATCCATTAAGATGAGAGATACTGCTTTTCTATAAATTCAATCTTTTAAAATGTATTGGTACTTTGTTTTGTGATCCAACATATGGTCTATACTGGAGAAAGATTGATGAGCACTTTAGAAAAATGTATATGCTGCTGTTTTGGGTTGCAATGCCCTATATATGTCTGTGAGGTCTAGTTTATTTAAGATATTATTCAAGTTCTTTGTTTCCTTATTAATCCTTTGTTCAGTTGTTCTATCAAGGGATGAGTGTTTGAAGTGTCCACATATTATTGTAGAGACATCTACTTCTCTCTTCAGTTTTGCCAGTGCCTCATGTATTTTGGGGCACCCTGGCTAGGTGCATAAAAATTTATTATTGTTATTTCTTCTTGATGAATTGATCTTTTTATTAATATATAATGCCTTGCTTCATCTCTTACAGCTGTTTTGTATTTAATGTCTATTTTATCTGTTATTTGTATCACCACTCTGGCTCATTTTTGATTGCTATTTGCATAGAAAATCTTTTTCTAACATTTTACTTTTAGTCTATTTGTGTCCTTGTGGGTAAAGGTGAGTTTCTCATAGGAGGCATATAAATGGCTGATTTTTAAAAATCAATTCCGACAGTCTGAGTCTTTTGATTGGAGAGTTCATCCATTAGCATTCAACATTTTTACTGTAAAGGCATTAATTACTTCATCCATTATATTCTTTGGCTTTCCATCAACCTATCTTACCAAAAACCCTAAAATAAAGGGAAGGGCATTCCATGTTCATTGGTGGGAAGACTAAATATCATTAAGAGGTCAATTCTATCCAAATTTATCTCCAGATTCAATGCAATCCTAATAAAATATTCAAGACCTTTTACAAAATTGGAAAGACCAATTATCAAATTTATTTGGAAGGGTAACTTGATCCAAATAGCCAGAAATGTCTTTAAAAAGAAGAATGAAGTTGCAGGACTCTCTCTTCCTGACTTTAAAGCGCATGACTTAGCTACTGTGGTAAAAACAACATGGTACTGGCATAAAGATAGATAGGTTGATCAATAGAATAGAATTCAGATGTCAGAAATAGATCCTCAAACTTATGGCAAATTGATTTTGACAAGGCTGTCAAGCCCACCCAGCTGGGCTACAACTGTCTGTTCAACAAATAGTGCTGGGAGAACTGGCTAGCCATATCCAAAATAAAGAAGGAAGATCCATCTCACACCTTATATAAAAATTATCTCAAAATTGATCAAAGATCTAAATATAAGAGCTACTGTCATAAAATTCCTAGAAAAATTTAGGGAAACATCTTCATAATCTTGTGGTAGGTAGTAGTTTCTTAAACCTTACAGCCAAAGAATGAATAAGAAAAGAAAAAAATAGCTAAATGGCACCTCCTCAAACTCAAACACTTTTTTATATCAAAGTACTTTGTCAAGATTGTGAAAAGGCAGCATACTCAATGGAAGAATCTATTTGGAAAACATATATCTGATAAATGTTTGATATCCATGTTATGTAAAGAAATCATACAGCCCAGCAATAAAAAGATAAGCAACCCAATTAAAAAATGGACAAAATCTTCCTTAAAAATTAAAAATAAACACACATTTCAAAAAAGTTTGGAGACAATGATGGTAGATCAATGGTTGAAATCTAATCATAATCATTTTAAAAAATGGACAAAAGTCTTGAATAAACATTTCTCCAATGAGAAAATACAAATGACTAAAAAGCACATAAAAAAACATTAAACATCATTAGCTATTAGGGAAATGCAAATCAAAACTACATTGGATATCATTTCACACCTTATCTAATTGTCATTATAAAAACACAAATCTGCAAGTGCTGGAGAGGATGTAGAGAAATAGGAACATTCCTCCACTGTTAATGTGAATGTAGAATGGGTAGTCTATGTGGAAGTCAGATTGGCCTTTCCTCAAAAACTAAATATTAAACTGCAGTATGACCCAATAATCCTGGTACTAGGAATATATTCAGAAGAACTGAAAGCCTGGACACAAACTGACATGTGCACACCTATGTTCATAGCAGTATTATTCACAATTGCTAAAATATTGCAACAACCAATTGTCCAACATCTGATGAGTGGATAAAGAAAATGTGGTATATGCATTCAATGGAATACTATTCAGCTGTAAGAAGAAATGAAATTGGGGTGCATATGACAACATGGATGACCCTTGAGGACATTATGTGGTGTGAAATATCAGACACAAAAAGAACTAATATTGTTTGGTCTTACTAATAAGAATTAAAACAATTAGTAAACTCATGGAGGTAAACTCTAGAATATAGGTTTCTAGGAAACAGAATGTGAGTTGAGAATGGGAGATGATAATATATGTAGATTTTTAATGAAGTTTATTGTAAATGTATGAAAATGAATAGAGTTGATGGTAATACAGTATACAGAGCATAACTAACTTTGATGATTTATAACTGTGAATGTGGCTGAAATGGATAGTCTGTGGATGTAATATTTCAATAGAAAGGAAGCTAGAGAATAGTGTAGGGACTGTGTAACATGGTGATTTTGGTGCTTATGAAGATTGAGGTTAAGAGTATAAGTATAAGAATGTTCTTATTTTTAAAAAATGCTAAGAATATGGTGTTACATGGGATAATTACAACTAATGTAACATATGGATTATAGTTAACAGTAATACTTTAATATTTTTGCAGCAATTACAAAGAAAATATTATATCATTTCTAAGGGAGAACAATAGGAATATAAGGGGGTATGGGATTTTTCCTTATGCAGTAATGAAAACATTCTAAAATTGACTGAGCTGATGACAGTAAAACTCTGTCATGAGCCACTGTGTGTACATTTTGAATGGATTGTACAAAGTTTGGTACTGTATAACACAATGAACACTGTGGTGGAAGGTTGACTCTGGTTAACCAAACAAATATGAGAACATTCTTTCATGAATTACAACAAGTATATAATACTAATACAGAGTGTTATTTTCTGGGTGGATGGGAGAAATATGAGCCAAATGTAAGATATTGACTATTTTTAGTGATATTTTGATGATATTCTTTCAAAGTTTATAACAATTTTTTCACAATAATGCAAGTTGTTGTTGGTGGGGTAAGGTAGAGGAGCCCTATATGATGACAGGCATTTTTTTTTTTTAAGTTCACAAATTTTACTCTACATTATTGTTTATGGATGTTCATGATAGAATGATAAACAAATAAAAAAGTTAAAAAGGAATGATACACTGATACACACAATAGAATATATTCCAATTCCATTATATTAAGTGAATGAATTTATACTCAATGGTATTATTAAAGGAGTTAAGTGAGTAATCATTTGACGAGAAGAGATGATATGAAAATGTATACTACTCTGCATTGCCTCCAATTTAAGCTGTAGGCACCTTCTTCTTCTGCAACCAGAGTGCTTCATCCATCCATTGCTTGTCACCAAACTCGTTTTCATCCCTATTTTCTCCTTTCATCTAATGATCCATGTAGCCAGAGGCCCTGCCTCACCACATTGATGTCTACTTGAAAACTGAGTCCCAAACTGAAGTTCTAATGTTGATTCTACAAACCTGCCTAGTCTAGTATTCATCAGTGCATAGAACAGTGCTGTGAACTCATCTTCTCCATCACAGACGTCGTCACCGGTAATAGATCAAATCTCTGCCTTCATTATTTTTATTTCTATCTTTTTGAGCTTGGAAATGAACCTGAGACCCCTCATGTGGGGAGCCTGATCTCAACCACATCAGCTTCCTTGAGTTGGTCTTCCCTGTTGTTTAGCTTGTCCTCCTTCCCTGTTTTTTCAGAAAGCACCAGAGAGGGAACACTGGATCCTCCCACATAGGAGGTGGTTCTCAACTGCTTGAGCCACATCCATAACTCTCTGCCTTCGTTGTTAATCTTTAAATTTATTCTCCAAAATGTTTCCCTGGTGATTTTCTATCCTATCACTCTCCTTCCTTAATCCTCCAATGGCATCTTCATTTGGAGAGGTGCTATTACCAATACCACACAATGTGTTGGCTTCAACAAGAATTTATTTTTCAAGGTTTGGGGGTTATAATTCCAAAATCAAGACATCAGCAAGGCTGTGCTTTCTCTCTGAGTCAGTATCATTCTGATGATGGCAATCTATCACATGGCTGTCACTCTCTTCTCTCTGGCTATTCTGACTTACAGTTTCTCCTGATTGGAACCTAATTTCCTCTCTTTATAAAGCCTCCACTCATGCAGATTAAGATCCATCTTGATTCAATTTGGCCACACCTTAGCTAATAATAATATCTTTAAAGGTGATATTTACAAATCATTCACACCCACAGATACACAGATTAATATTTGAATATGTCTTTGTGGTGTACATGATTCCTTCCTCAGCACTAGGACAACAGATGGGTTTAGACCTCTCAAATTTTAGGGAAGCTGTGATTTCTGGCAGTTACTGGGAATTGCAGCATACTGGGGTTAGGAGAGGAAGCCAAGATGCAAGTGGGGCATGATTATATGAGTATGTCTGAAAATGGACTAAAGATATCTTAGAAAGAGACCAATAATTGGTTGATTTCCTTTTTCCTCCTAGATGCATGTTAACTCTTTTGAATGCTCTTGGTGTGATTTTATATTTCTTTTGTAAAACAGTGCTTCCACACACCCTTCAGTGTACCTAGTCCTCACAAGGACCCCACAGTCCTATTGGAACTGCTTCATGGCTCTATCTTTAACCTCATTTCTAAGTCTCTCTATCTTTCTCACCACCACCTCCAACCCTTTCTCCAAAGACACACATAAAACAGGCTCACCATCTTCCTGCTGTTTATCAAACACGATAAGTTACATCCAGTCTCACAACCTTTACCTTTCCTGTTACTTCTGCCAAAAACTTCTGTGCCCAGATGTTTTCAGGTTTTCTCCCAAGCTACATTCAAATGTTTGTTTAAATCTCACTGTCTTAAAAAAGGACCACTAACAACTTTGCCTAAAATAATTTCTCAGATCATTCTCTATCCTCTCCTACTGCCTTTATTTTTATTCATTGTATTTAATAACCCTTAACATTATATTATATATTTGTTGGTTTATTGTCTTTATTTACAAATAGAATATAAGCTTTCTGATAATAGAGTCTTACTTTGTGGTTATGAATGCAGAATAGTGGCTAGCCCATAATTGGAAATGAATAAATATTTTTGAATCAAGGAATGAAGAATGGATCATTCAAAATGGGAAGTTAGCTTACATTTGAAAGCAGTCATCTTAGAAGTATACTGCATATCATACCATCAAATAAAATACTGCTGAACTAAAAGTTAAAGTATAAAATAAACTTTAAACTCATTTATTGAAAAGTGTAAAAAGTATATAGTTTTAAAGATGTTAAATTTGTGCAGGTACACTCTAAGCATACAGGCAATAGAATAAATCATTAAACACAATATTTTAATCAAAACACATAAAATTAGAGTGGCATAAAATATCAAAATTAAGAAAGAGTAGACATATATGTAGCACATATTCTTAAAAGTGTTACTATTTGTCACCATTCTAAACATAGAGCACATCTTAAATTTATAAGAAAAGGAAACACTCTCAACAGAAAAATGTGTAAAAGCTAAAAACATTTCACAGAAAGTTTAATATATGGATAAACATGAAAGTTCATGATTATAATAGCAATCAAGAAGGACAAAATAAACAATGTACTTATGAAATTTTCACAGATGAAAAGCAAATAAAATTCAAGACTATTATAGATGAAGTTTGATGTTGTAGCTCATTTTGCAGAAGCTTTTGGAGATGCAATTAAATATTGTTTATTAAGATACTTGGAAGTTTTTGTATCCTTCCTCTAAGTTCTCTTTGGGAAAAATGCATTCAGAAAATTATTTCATATAAATATTTTTATTTAAGCACATTTTTAAAATCAGAAAGTTGATGAAAATATAAATATTTCATATTGAGGGAGGGTTGTAATTAATTTTATATAATATTAAAATCAATGGTGTGTTTCCAGTAGTATAAAAACACTTTAGACATTTCAAACATAAGGAATTTAATATGGGAGAGTAGTAACAGACATAGTAAAATGTGTAGAAGTAAAGTCTAGAGAAGCATGGGAGAGGAGTGTAACAACCCAAAGAAATTGGTCACTATGGGAGTCTCACATATCTTTTTCTGGTGAGCTGATGTGGATGCCATGCCCCCTTGACCTGCTACTAGAACCCACTCATGCTGAATGCAGTCACCCAGATACCCTATTTCCCATCATTGCAACTGAAACTGCCTTTGGGCTGCTGTAGTCTAGAGTCCCACGTGGCCCCATTTGAGAAAAGCTGCATAGGCATTTGCCAAAGTCTATCAAAAGAAGCAGAAAAAGCAGAAGCAATTTGTTTCTTCAACCTGCCCTCCAGTGTCCCCCTAGTGCCTTCCACTCTCAGAGCTTTATAGTAAACTAGATGGCAGAGAACTGAGGAAATGCTTGTTGCAGGCTCAAATGTTGGTGGTACAGTGGAGACTACAGCAGACCAGGTTGGACCTGACCTAGAAAAGACACATTCAGAAAAAAAAATATGAAAAACCACATTTTCAGATCCTTTTATCTCAGATGGGGAAATGATCAAAATAGTCCCAAAACATACAAATAGAAAAAAGGTGTTATAGATTTTACAAGCAAGTTCCATGAGGGTACGGAGTTGCTTCTTTCCTGTTCTCTCTTTTATCCCAAGAACATGGGATGTGGCAGACACTTAATGAGTCTTTGTAGTTTAAAGGGAAGATATCAAAGATTGTTCTTGTCTGGATGATTATATTATAGCTATTTTTAAAAAAGGTTGTATTCAAATTTGTATTATTAAACTTTTTTATAAATAGTGTATTAACACTTGAAGTAAAAAGAACATATTGAATTTAAGTGAAAAAATAGAACAACATAAATTATGAACGATAAAAGAAAGAGAAATTCAGTAACTTAATGAAAAGGGATAAAGGAGAAGATGTGAAGGAGATGACTCAATTCTAGTCTTGACCAGATTCCTGATGAGCTATGTTAGGTTTGAAATGTTAATTGAATTTAGAGATTTAAATATTTAGCTGTGAAGCATGAGAAGAAAATGAAAAATATCTCACAAATATTCTTGAATATTAAGTGAGATATATGCATAAATGTGTGTATATATGTATCTATGTATGCAAGTATTTGTAAATATTTTGTAAAAGGAAAAATGCTGCACATAAATACATATTCTTCAGATAAGTTTTTAAAGAGAATTGAAATTATTATTGATATTGGTTAAGATTCCAATAACATAGAGTTTAGCAATAAAAAAAAGTTAAAGAAATAATTGAGATGAAAACCAGAAAAAATGAAATGGAAATATTTATTAACTATTTAGCCATCTTAATTGCCTTCTGCTTCCAAGTCCTGGAGGGATTTTATCAACTTAAAACTTTTATTTTCTCCCCTATTGGGCAGAGAGAAGGCAGATGACGTCACTTTCCTACTTCTTCTTACACATTTTGTAATATGTAATAATGGAAGTCAGACTCCCTTTGTTCATCTGGATGAGGCTCACAGCCTCAGGTGTGTTATTGACAATATCTCATTCATTATTCCCTGGTATTTATCTTAAGAAGAAGAGAAAATGTGCTTCCTTCTTTGAATCTCTATACATAACAATTATTTACTGTCATATTAAGAATGGGTTTTTGATTTACATTTTTTTTGCATAAATGAATATATATTACTTCTATATTATTTGGATGATGTGGTGATTTTACCAAGACTAAAATCTTGCAGAGATGGAGTGTTGATTCTATCTCAAGGGGAGTTTTCTCTGATGTTTACATAAGAAATAATTGTCCAGAGAGTATTTATCTTTACCTGACAGAACTGAAAATAGAAGTCTTAAGGCCTAAACTGAAGACTACAGAGGTAAGTCTGTGTGCCTCAAAGAACTGAATCAGTGTTACAGGCTCTGTGCCCCAAATCTGGACTGAAATTGGATTCCTACCTGTGACCAGAGACTCTGAGAACTTGAATTTTCTAATCTGCATTATGAGAAGATGAAGTAACTTTAAATACTTCATAGACTTTTTGGGTAGAATAAATGTGGTTAAAAAAAAAATAGGGAAAAACCAGAGGGGTAGAAAGGTCCAATTTAAGCTTTGATATTACTCTATTATTACTGCACTATTGATGAGCCCCTAAATTAAGTACCCACTAAGATGTTGACATTAAACTCAAGCAACTGGATTAGGAAGAAAGTGATCAGGGAGGCCAGTTACTGGCTGTGGTACAGATACAGCACTCTGTCATCTGTCTGGTGTCCTGAGCTGACTATTCAATAAGCTTGATGACAGTGACCTCAAACCAAATGTTGCAGAGATTTCCCAGCACCCACCCACTTGCCTCCCCTGGGTTAGAGGGAATCTTCCTTCTAACTCATTTCACCATTCATTCTGTAAAGAATTTTGAGGTCTTTAACAAAAATCATTCACTGCAGCTATCCTGCTTCATTTCAAATACAGATATAGATTAGATCAGCTCATATATTTTGCAGTTTATTAGACTCTTGGAATTTTGTACAGATTTCAGTTTCCATCTGCAAAATAGGGTGGTATTTGATAGAAGGATTTTATTCTGTTTATTCATTGCTATATGGGATACACTTTCAAGTTACAAATAATATGGATATATGTATGACAGCATCAAATTCATTTGAAGTGTTGCCTAGTGTATCAGCACCCCAGAACATGGGATTGTTAATGAGTAATCAAAATTAGTCTTTGAATTATTACAAGAGTAATATGTAAAATGTATTTACCCTAAAATTCATCCTGAAATATCCTTGCATCCTCACCACTTCTCAGAGGGGGGGGGGGGCGGCCGCTGCTATTTCCTTTCGGTTTTTAAGGACTGTTAAGGTTCAAAATTTAATATTTGGGAAATTGTAAAAGTGCACAGATTTACTCTACTTAGAAAATGTGGAAGAATCTATTACTGATTCTCTTCAGAAAGGTAAAATATTTTGGATCCATTGTTTTTTCTCATATACTTTATACTCTATTCTATTCTACTTTAAATCATATATATATATGATATATATATATATATATATATATATATATATATATATATATATATTCCCTGAATAGACCAACTGTGTCTTCATTCAATGCAGTGAGGTTTACATTTGTCTTTGAATCATTCCCTAGGTTTGACAAAGTGACAGAAGATTGTAAGCAACGAGAGAGCAGAAAAGCAGTGACATGGAGTGACAGATATGTGTTATTCACTTTCCCTCTATGAATCAGTTTCCAGGAAAAATTGATTGTGGTGAGTAATAAAGTAAAACAACTAAAGCCCTGTTGGTAAATCTTAGTGACTTTAAGTATTAGTCCCCTAGCCCCTAAGAATTAGAGCAAGTGGTGGGAGCTTATAGAGGTGACTTTCACTTTCGAAGAGACAGAAATGAGAGGGAATCCTCCATTACGCATAACCAATGATTAGAAATAAAAATAAATAAATAAATGAATATATTTTATGTAACTATAGAAATGACCAAATGCAAATTCTTAAATTTATATATAAGATATTGAAATTAGAGAACTGAAGTATGGATCTTTTAGCAATAATAAAATAATTATTTTATTTTTAATCTTTGTCAACTCATATAGGTTCTGCACAGCAATATCCTTAGATATTAATTCTCTAACATAACAGTGTATATGTTTACCTATCTGGGACTGGTAATTTATTGAATGTGTTCATTATTTTGCCTCTCCAGTCATCACCACACATTAAGGTCAAGCATTGTTCTTACTTCCTCTTCATGGATAGAAGATACAAGGAGGGAGGATTGAGTAACTAGTTGAGGGCACAGTGCAGGTAGAAGGGAGGCTGGAGCCATGTCTAAGTTAAGCTGCAGAGTCTGAGCTCCTCATCCACTACTCTTGGGTTCTCTGAGGATCAGTGAAATCATGAGGGTGCCACGCTGCCTGTTGTGCTGCCTACCTCCTTCCATGCAATCACAGAGCCTCACAGGGCAGGCAGATGATATCAGCAGACAGGTCAAACTTTGGGTAAGCCTTTGCCCAAATAAATTTTCAGTTATTTTTTGAATGCTTGCTATATAGGATACACTTCCAAGTGTTTTTAGGATCTTAGTTACATACTCAAACCAGAGAGGTAAATACAATTCACATTCACATCACCAAAACTCTAGAAATAGGATAATGATATTTCTGTTTTCCAGTCACGTATTCCTTGTGTTTGCATAGAACCACTATTCTACAAACTTCCAGTATATGCTAATATATATTATCATCAGGAAACCTCATCTCCCTGAACTGAGGCAATAGTGTATGTTACCAATCCTTTCAACTCAGAGCTGGGAATTCACTCATTTTTAACAAATTTTTTAAATTAGAGGTAATTTATAAGCTTAAAATAAACATACTCATGGGAATTTTGCTTATTAGCACAACTGGGTAAAAACTCAAATAAGAGCACAAAAACGCATAATCTGTATACATGTATGTTAGATAGTCATATCCCATTAGTAATCCAAGTAACAGCAATGTTTTCCTTGGTACCCACAAGTGAAACCTTGATACGGCAGGGAAAAATAACACATGGCTCACCAACCACAATGGAAGTTCTGCTTTTATCTTCTTGGGATTCTTCAGTCAATCCAAACATCCAGCTCTGCTTTGTGTGGTCATTTTTGTGATATTCACGATGGCCTTGTCTGGAAATGCCATCCTGATCCTTCTCATACACTCTGATGTCCATCTCCACACACCCATGTACTTTTTCATCAGCCAATTTTCTCTCATGGATGTGATGTATATTTCTGTCACTGTGCCCAAGATGCTCATGGACCAGGTCATGGGTGTGAATAAGATCTCAGTTCCAGAATGTGGGACCCAAATGTTCCTCTATGCAACACTAGTAGGATCAGAATTTTTCCTTCTTGGTGCCATGGCCTATGACCGGTATGTGGCCATCTGTCATCCACTAAGTTACCCTGTCCTCATGAATCACAGGGCCTGAGTCCTCCTGGTATCTAGCTGTTGGTTCTTGGGCTTGGTAGATGGCTTCATGCTCACACCCATTACCATGTCCTTCCCCTTCTGCAGATCCTGTGAGATCCATCACTTCTTCTGTGAGGTCCCTGCCATAACAAAGCTCTCGTGCTCTGATACCTCACTTGTAGAGATACTTATGTGCCTATGCTGTGTCCTCATGCTCCTTATCCCTGTGACAGTCATTTCAAGCTCCTACTTTTTCATCCTGCTCACCATTCACAGGATGAACTCAGCAGAGGGCTGGAAGAAGGCATTCACCACCTATTCCTCCCATATGACTGCGGTCATCCTGTTCTATGGGGCTGCCATCTATACCTACATGCTCCCCAGCTCCTACCACACACCAGAGAAGGACATGGTGGTATCTTTCTTTTACACCATACTCACATCTGTACTAAACCCTTTAGTCTACAGTCTTAGGAATAAGGATGTCACAAGGGCGCTGAAGAAAATGTTGAGTCTGAGACCTGTCTCTTAAGAAACTATAAAGTAATAAATTTATATAGTACCCATTTCTTTTTTTCCTCTCTATGGATAAGAATTCTAGAATCTTATGTCAATGCTATACCTCAGACTCCCATGCCATGGTGTGCCATCTCATTGTCATAGTTTTTAAAAGTGTTTTCCTGTAAAGGAAACTCTTCATTATTACATTTTTATTCCATTCAAAATATATAATACAATCATATTTTATTGATATTTACTGGAGTTGATAACTGTACTATAATTCTGTCATTATGAAAATATTTAGAGGTAAAGTTCTTGAAGTATGCAACTGACTTTCATAAGAAAGAGGAAAAGAGAAAAGAGGGAAACAAAGGTGATATAATATTAATTAATATTAACAATAGATCAGTTAGGTGAATGGGTATATTGTATTTCTTGTACTGTTTTTATTATTTCTATTTCTCTGAAATATAACATTTACCAAATGAATAATTAACATATCAGCCCTCCTTTTTTTGAGTTCATACTTTCCGTTTGGTGGCAGTGAAATTAACTTAAGGACTTAGAAGTCATGGTCACTTCAACATTCCTATTCATTTCTGAGAAAATCCAGTCATTTGCACACCTTTATGGAAAGCTTCCATCTTCCATAAGGTCCAATCCTGAAGGCATACAGTGGGTGTTAGTACTCAGAAACTATTAGTATCATGTGTAGATTTAGGACCATGACTACATTAGTAAATTTCAGAAAATATTTACCAGTGTGGAAGGATGATTTAGGGAAGGTTCCATATCCATGAGATGACATTTGAGCTAGCTTTGAAGTTGTGATTTATTAGTAAAATATAGAGGGGCAATTCTTAAAATAGTCAATCTCTCATTTATTTGGCAAACATTTCTTATGCTATGGTATAAACCAAAATCATAGCTAAATAAGGTTAAAATTTGAAAAATTCAAGGTTATTGTCCCCAAGTAATTTGAACTGTAGATGTAGTTATATATGTAAATATGTGCAATAAATAACCCACATTGATATGACAATCATATTCAAAGATTACTGTTGATAATAAGATATCAGTTCTACCTATGAAATATGAGTGTACCATTAAAGCAACAACAAAACAGACATCTGAAAGACATCCCTCTAGCTAAATGTTGCAAATGACTCCACGTCACCCTCAGATGAGTACAAGAGGCTGGGGATGGGGGACGAGCTCAATGACATGATGCCAGGAAAAAGGCATTGCAGGGACATTGGGTCAAAACGTTGACCAAGGACTGGTGAATCCACTAATAGCTTGCTTTTTCTTGCTTCAATTTATAGCCCCACTTCTTTTTCTCTGTAATTCAATGTTTTACAACCAGATTTAAATTTTGGAAATGTTACTTTAGTGATGAACAATAGAAGTGAAAGATTAGAAGCAGGGAGACCAGTGGAGAGGCAATGGTGAGCTGACTGATGATGAAAATAGACCCTGCAAGAGACTGAGGTAAGCAATATTTGGGGTGACAGTGGCCTTATTGAATCTGTTAAATAAATCCACAGATATGGTTGCATATCTATCATCTTCAAATTGGTTGCATGCAATTTGAAAAATTGGGTGGTTTCAAAATTACAGTTTCCCTTTTCCCATTGATATACTCCATAATTTCATGACTGTAAAATCCAAAGGATCTATCTTAGGATAGATTTTGGAAATAAATGATTTCTATATCTATGTTTGATACTAAGTTCAGAAAGTATAACCACTAATGTTATGAGTAAGAAGATCCTGAAGTTATAAAATCCAAACATTTTTATGAGAAATTAAGTAATCACCAGCAACATCTTTTTTTTTTTTAATTTAATAATCTATCTTGAGTAGTTCAAGTACATTAAGAAGATTGGATCATACTCCCTAGGATGGATATGTCATCAATTTTAGGATAGGTTATTAATAAACTTAAATTGTCTTATGGATTGAATTGTGTCCCCTCCAAAACATGTTGAAATCCTGATGCCTAGTACCGGAGTGTTATTTTATTGTTAAATAGGTCATAACAGATAGAATTAGGCAAGATGAAATCAGTGCAGTTGTAGAGTAGGGTGGGACCCTAATACGGTATGACTGTTGTCCTAATAAGAAATTTGGACACAGACAAGCACAGGGAGGAGAATGCCTTGTGAAGATGTAGAGAGAGAAAGGGAAGGCAATCATGTGTCTACATAGGCAGAGATTAAGTTATATCATAAGTCAAGGAAGGCTGATGATTGCCAGCCATTGCCAGAAGCCTGGAGAGAGTCATAGAACTGTCTTTTCCATGTAACTTGATTTTGAATTTCCAGCCCCCAGAATTATGGGACAATAAATTTATCTTGTTTTAAGCCAAACAATGTGTAGTACTTTGTTACAGCAGCTCTATGAAAATAAGAAATAGTACTATTGTTGATTTTTATGACTAGTAATATCTTTGTTCAAACCTATGATTATTTTGTAGGATGAATTTCAAGAAGAGATTCAATGGTTCAAATGATGAAAGCTTTTCTTTTTAAAATGCTGATGTAGAGTGCTTGTTTGCATATTATAAAAAAGGTAGCCCAACTGAGCCTCTCCCATCAGTGAAGGATGACATATTTCTTATATCCCCATTATACTGGACAGCCTCTGTCCTCCCCCAATAGCCTGTCTGCCTTCCATTTCTGTTCTGTGACTTGGAGAAAGGCTACTTGTCCTTCTGCCTTCTGGATTGATTGATCAATCAGAGACCCAGGTGAGAGACAGGAGGTTTGGAGGAGGCTGAAGTGTGGGCATTTTTCCCCCAGCTCTGTCAGTAAACCTAAAAGTGTGTACTTAATTAGGTAATCAGATGGTAGATGGTGGGATAAAGAACATTGAGTGTGTTTGTTAATGGCTGCTGGTTGTCTATGGCAAAGGGTTAGAACAAAGAGAATGGCCATCATGCAATCAAATGAAATGGAATAATGGAGAACAGAAGTTCAAGATCTTGCAGGGTTTGAAAATTTTGACTACCATTATACTATAAGTAGTAAGGAAAGGCATTAAAAAGACTTTGGGCACTGATGTTCCAGCAAAAGTTTTCATTACTCAATGATGATCCAATAAACATTCTCAAGCAATGATCCATTTAAAGGTGTTATCTTTACACCTGTATTTTTGTTTTTCCTGATGGTTTTAAAGTATGTATTCAAATGGAGAGAAGCATGAAAGAAATGATTAAATAAATCAGGCTTAAGAATTTGTGTTTAGAATATGTTTGTTGTTACTGGCACCTAGAATTTCCTGGAAGCAAATACATCATAAATTTTAATCATCAAAGCACACATAAACCTAAAACAAACAAATAAACAGGCTGATAGCCATGATAGCATAAGTAGGCTTGGAAACAGTAGAACCCACAAAGTGGACCTCTTCTCAAATGTTCCCTTCAAGGATTGACATGCAGAAGGTAGATCCTTTACGAGGATGGAAACAGGATGCTACAAAGAACAAGGAAAAGGAAATTTCTCCTGGAAGGCAGAACCAGGAACCTTTGAGGAGTATAACCCATCCCTATTTACTCTTGTATAATAGGGTGGCACACTTACTAAGGACTGATGTCTGTTCTGTGAATACCTTTCTTCTTTATGAATGAGAGCAGGTCTTGGAACCACCATGGAAGTTTGAACTGTTAATTAGAAAAGAGGAGATACTTAGGAGGCAATATGATATTCAAGTCCCAAGTACAAGAAAGAGGTTAGGGATGGAGATTTCTATTTCATAATTTTTAGTATGTGCATGACAATTAAAGCTATGATACAGCACTAAGTCTCCCATGGAATGAGAACATTTGAAGAGGAGAGGCCAAAGGAAAGAGCACTGGGCACTGCAAAGGTAAGAGGTTGACAAAATGTAGATTTTCCAGGCAAGAGGGCCAAAACAAAAAGCATCTGATGAGGAAAGAGAAAATAGAATGTGGTATCCCAAAATTAAGTGAAGGTAATGTTCTAAATAAAAGGGAAGGATCTGTGTTTATGTGTATATGGCTCAGGGCACACATTATGTGGGAAATTCATTACTTTACATCAAGCTTATTATTGCATATTTTAAATTCCCATAACCAGGTCTGTTTTTTTTTTTGTTTTGTTTTGTTTTGTTTTTATTTCCACATGATAAGACAGGAAATAGAGGGATTGTTCCAAAGATGTTTCAGAGAAAATATTTCACTTTTCTTTTTCCATACCTGGTGTTGAAGACCTCCTTTTGCCACATATCTAATGACAAAGGTGACTATATAATTTTTTCTCCAAACCATGGAAATTTTGAGAGTGAAAGGAGGCCATAACATGATGGAACACAATGAAAATAGGTAAAACTGTGATGGTAGTGTCAAGCTATACAGTCACGCTGCTTGTGACTAAACTGTGGCCACCTACAAACACTTGCTTGACCCATTCATCATGGAATATGGTGTTTTTATGTAGATGTCCATGTACATTTGTGGCAGTTCAACTCAAGGCACACTAACTAGCAAGTTCTTCGGCTGATCCCAGTGTTTCTCTCTCCATTAGCTCTAATCTTTGGTGGAGAAAATATTATTATTTTCTGGTGACCATCAAATACCAATATGTAAATATTTAGAAAAGTTTTCTGCTCATTGGGGCTTTGTTTAATAAGGAAGTCAGTTTTCTGCTTATTGAGAATTTGTACTTTATAATATTAATCATTATTATGAAATAATATATTGGGCATCCACTCTGTCATTCTCCTAAACATATATGAAGTATCTGATTTAATCCTAGCAATAATTTTATAAGGTCATTAAATCATTTTCCCACATTTACAGCTGTAGGAAATGAGGTATAGATTTATCATTATTGTAGTTATGGTTTTGTGTTAACAAAAGAACTTGTAACATTCATATAAATATAGTGATAGCCAGGGATTCAGAAGGGAGGGGCTAAGGATGAATAGGTAGAACACAGGCCATTTTCAGGGCAATGAGATTTTTCTGTTTGATACTGAAATTATGGATACATGATGTTTTACATTTTTTTCATTTAATATTTAATGAAGTATATAATGCATTCATGAGCATTCATAAAAAAATAAGTGTATAGGATAAGTTGTGAACTTATAAAACAAATATGCGTAACATCATACAGGACTTCCATACATCATCTCACCACCAATACATTGCATTGTTGTGAAACATTTGTAACAAATTATGGAAGAGCATCATCAAAATATTACTACTACTTATAGTCCATATCTTACTTTTGGTGTATGTTTCCCCCAACCCACTCTATTTTCTTTTGATAATAAAACATGTAATTTACCAAAAGTGTACAATAAACTGCATTTGGTATAATCATAGATTTATGCATTCATCACTTCATTACTCAAAAAAAAAAGCAAACAACAAAAACAAACTACTATCATACCTAAATGTTAGTGCTACTAATTACCAATCCTATAATGTGCTTTCACCATTTCTGTTCATTTCCAAACAATTACAAACAACTTTTTACCCATTCTGCACAGATTAAATCCCAACTTTCCATTCCCTAATCATATTCTATTCTCTGGTGATTTATATTCTAGCTATTAACTCCATGAGTTTGCTCATTATATCTAGTTCATAATAACAAAATCATACTGCTAGGTTCAGAGGGAAGTCAAGTAATGAAAGCATTTTAGAAATCAGACTGGGAGCTGAGGTCAGTTTAAGCAAAGCCTTTAATAAGAGAGAGAGAGCTTAGCAGGCAGGCTGAATCTGAACAGACTGCAGCCCTGAGGAAGAGGGAGAAGGGGATTTTTATAACTCATCCTGGAGCTAAACTAAAAAGGGCTAGGTTGTGATGATTTATGCTAACCTTGTAGTTTTAGGATCACAGCTTTGTAGTTCCATCTGCATCCTAGGTGTTATCATCCCTCTGACTTGGGTTGTTACTTTCATTTGACAGGAATGTTCAGAGAAAGGAGTGGAGGCCAGAGCACATATCAATAGGACTGTGCACCTGCAGGAAGAGGGAGGGAGAGGGAAGGAGGGGGAGAGGGGAGGCAGGGTGGGATCTCTGTACCTAACACATACATTTGTCCTTTTATGTCTGGCTTGCCTTCACTCAACATAATGTCCTCCAGGTTCACCCAGGTTGTCATATGCTTCACAAATTCACTTTTTTTCACAGCTGAATAATATTCCATCCTGTGTATATACAACAGTTTGCTATGCATTCATCACTTGATGGACACCTGGGTTGTTTCTATACTTTGGCAATTATGAATAATGTCGCTATGATTATTGGTGTGCAGATGTCTGTTCATGTCACTGCTCTCAATTCTTCTGGGTATATACCTAATAGGGACACATGATAGATCTATATATAACTTTTGTAGGAACCAGTAAACAGACTTCCACAGTGGCTGTACCATTCTACATTCCCACCAACAGTTAAGAATAGAACTTATCTCTCCACATCCTCTCCAACACTTCTGGTTTCCTGTTTATTTTAAGGTTACTTTGCTTTATCTGTGCAACAAAGTTTTTTGTTAATTGATACATATTAATAAAGCGTATATCTATCCTAAGTGTACAATCAATGGTATTCAGTGTAATCACATAGTTTGTGCATTCATCACTTCATTAATTTTAGAGGATTTTCATTATTCCAATAATACTACTAATAAATAAACAAATCAAACTCATCGCCTCTCAATCATTTTATGCTTCCCCTGTTGTACGTAGCTGCTCTTCTGTTTCCTTCTCTTTAGGGTATATTTGTATTTATATTTTGTAAAAACAGTCTTATATATGCAATATCACACATATTCATGTTTTCAGTGAGGATTCATTATGTTACAAAGTCCCATGTTAAATTTTTAGCTTTCCTTCTGGTAATATACATGACCTTAGACTTACCATTTCAACCACTGTCATACCCATATAATAGCTCTGCTAGTTAAAAGCACAATGATGTGCTTTCACCATTTCTATTCATTTCCAAAGATTTACAAACTTTTAACCAATTCTGCACAGATTAACACTTAGCTTTCCATTTTCTACCCACAATCTATTTTCCTTTGATCTATATTCTAATTATTAACTACATGAGATAGCACAATATATTTAGTTCATAGTTACACAATCATACAGCATTTGTCTTTCTGTATCTGGCTTCCTTCACTCAACATAATGTCCTCCAGGTTCTTCTATATTTTCATATGTTTTATGAATTCATTTCTTACCACTACATAATATTCAATCTTGTGTATACACCACAATTTGTTTATCCATTCATCAGTTGGTGGACACATGGACTGTTTCCAACTTTTGTCAATTATGAATATTGCCACTATGAACATCAGCGTGATATCCATTCATGTCTCTGCTCTCAGTCTCCTAGGTATATACCTAGTAATGCTATTGCCAGGTCACATGGCAAGTCTACATTCAACTTACTTAGGGACTGGCAAACAGTCCTCCACAGTGGCTACACCATTCTACATTCCCACCAGCAGTGAATAAGCATCCTATTTCTCCACATCCATGCCAACGTTTACAGTTTTCTGACTTTTTAATAATGGCCCATCTAATAGGTGTAGTTTTCATTTTCATTTGCCTTTCCCTAATCATTAGGGACATTTTTTCATGTGTTTCTTTGCTACTTGTATTTCTTCTTTGGTCAGTTGTCCTTTCAAGTCTTTTGTCCATTTTTTAACTGGGTACTTTGTCTTTTCATTGTTAAATTATATGATCTCTTTGTATATTTTGGATATTAAACCCTTATCAGATATGTGATGGCCAAATATTTTCTCCCATTGAGTTGGCTGCCTTTTCACCCATTTGACAAGCTCCTTTGAGGTGTAAAAGTGTTGAATTTTGAGAAGGTCCCATTTACCTCTTTTTTCTTTTGTTGTTTGTGTTTTGGCTATAAGGTCTAAGAAACTACCACCTACCACAACATCTTGAAGATGTTTTCCTACATTTTCTTCCAAGAGTTTTATGGTTGTCACTTTTATATTTAGGCCCTTGATCCATTTTGAGTTAATTTTTGTATAAGGTGTCAGACAGGATCTTCTTTCTTTCTTTTGGATATGGATATCCAGTTCTCCTAGCTCTATTTGTTGAACAGACTATTCTGGCCCAGCTGGGAAAGCTTGACAACCTTGTCAAAAATCACTTGACTATAGATGTGAAGGTCTATTTCTGAGTTCTCGGTTTGGTTCCATTGGCTAATGTGTCTATCTTTATGCCAGTACCATGCTGTTTTACCACTGTAGCTAGGTAATATGCTTTAAAGACAGGAAGTGAGAGTCTTGCAACTTTCTTCTTTTTTAAAAGACATTTTGACTATTTTGAGCCCCTTATCCTACCCAATAAAATTTATTATTGGTTTTTCCATTTCTGCAAAAGTGGCTCTTAAGATTTTTATTGGGATTGCATTGAATCTGTAAATCAGTTTTGGTAGGATTGACATCTTAATGATATGTAGTCTTCTAGGCCATGAACATGGAATATCCTCCATTTATTTAAGTCTTCCTCGGTTTATTTTAGCAATGTTTTTGTATTTTTTTAAATATGGGTCATTTAAGCCCTTGGTTAAATTTATTCCTAAATATTTAATTTTTTGTCACTATTATAAATTGAATTTTTATCTGATTTCCTCCTTAGAATGCACATCTGTAGTGTATACAAATGCTATTGATTTCTGTGCATTAATCTTATATCCTGCCACTTTGATGAACTTGTCTATTAATTTTAGTAACTTTGCTGTAGATTTTTCAGGATTTTCTAGATATAGGTTCATGTCCTCAGCGAAAAGTAAGTTTTACTCTTTCTTTCCTATTTGGGTGCCTTTTATTTCTTTGTCTAACCTAATTTATCTAGCCAGAACTTCTAAAACAATATGGAATAATAATTTTGACAGTGGTCATCTTTGTCTTGTTCCTGATCTCAGTGGGGAAGCTTTCAGTATTTTACAATTGAGTACAATGCTATCTGTAGAATGTTCATACATGCTCTTTAATGTATTGAGAAAGCTTCCTTCCACCATTTTTATCTTTTGGAGTGATTTTATCAAGAAAGGATGCTTTATTTTGTCAAATGCCCATTCTGCATCAGTCAAGAGGATCATGTGATTTTTCTTCTTCAATTATATCAGTGTTTCTTAACATAAATGCATTTATCAGGTCTAATTACTCTAGTCTTGACAATACAATTAAAATGCATGTAACAATAATTCCAAATCCAATCCAGAATGATATTTGAACTGTTTTTTGTTTCCACCAATGAAACGGCTGCACCAGTGGTTTCTTTCAATTCATTTGATACATGCTCAATGCCTTCTTTTGCAATTCTAAAATATTTATAGAAGCATTATGCTTATATCCAATCAAGTGATTTTTCACTTCCTCCCAATCATGTTCATTATTATTATAAGAAAAGAGTAATACAAATAGAACTTTCATTCCAATCACATTCAAGAACTCTTAACAACTTTAAATTATAAATTTGATTACCCAAATGTATAATAGTTGTTTCAAGATCATTCATATGGTTATTCAGTTCCATATCAATGTGAGACTGGCTATGCCATATCTCATTTGCAATTTTATGCCAGTCCTTAACATATTGTTGATTCTAGACTTCTTGATGCAGGGCCGTGCCAGTGACAGCTGCAGTGGTTATGATGCCAATCAGTCCCAAAATTTCTGCTATTAAAAGTCCAATCAGTCTTTTAGTTCTTTTTAAATAATGGTCAAGGAAATGCTACAGTAACTGGGATTCTTGAGACTACTGCCAATGTCTGGTCATCTGAACTGGTAACCATAGTCCTTTTCTTCTTCTTGCTATAAAAAAGAGTTTGATTTTCCTGCAAATATGAATCCTTAAGACATGTAAATAAAGAGAAATTAATGTTCCTTTCACCAAAGGTTACTTTTCCAATGATAAAACTATAAGATCTCGTACACATACTGTAAGAAATTGAGTTGATTTTCTTTTTAAATTAGTAATATTAGTTTTGCTGCCTTGCCATTCAAAAATTGGACCAGTTTCCCAAAATCATTTCCACAAATAACTTTGAGTTTTATTAAGTTTAGTGTCCCATGATTGTGGGATAGATCTTCCTTGATATTTCCAAATTATTGAGCTGTTAGTAAAAGCTGTATTACCAAAATTCCAGAAATAAGGATTACTGTCATTAGTAATTATGGTTAAATTATTAATGAACCAAGATATGGTTGTGTTTTTAATAGGTTTAGGCATCCCTATAAGGGCCCAATCCTTTACAATTCCATAGGAATCATTAAACAACACAACCTCTGTAAGCCCATGACAAATATGCCATTTGTCATTAAGTAGTGTCTGTTGTGAGAATGACATGTAAGATTTATCATATTTTCTGGCTTATTTGGTAAAGAAAGGAAAATGAGAACATAAATTTGAGTTTGGTTTTTCTCTGTTAAAACTATACTGTGATTTTTAGGTCGCATGCATACAGAAACATATCCAATACCAATAGGACAGTCTATAAAAGGTAAAGTTAAATTTTCTATATAAGTTTCCCTTCTTCTTTTGGCTTTAAGGGTAGTCATAATTTATAGGTCCTGGAAAATGGTGAGATTGATTAAGATAAATTGGGTAAGACTCATCACTCTAAGTCAACAGCTCTAGAAAAGGTGAGTTGGTTGTGTATGCCCAATAAGTGTAATTATGATGTGGTACCTTACCTTGACCTAATACTTTACCTATAATTAATCCAATGTAAAACCACCATGTACACAGTTTAAGTCTTGGCAGCATCTTCATCTCTAGGCTTGATTCTTCTAGAGAGGATCCACTGCTCTTCTCCTGTTTCTGTAATGATAAGAGCAAAACCTCGGCCCCAAAATTTTACCTCTCCTTTTTCCCATTTATTGGTTGTTTCATTTTTCCAATATACAGGTTGTCCACACTTTTCATTTTCATTCCTTTTTTAAACATCCTAATGTCTTTCTGCTGCTGTGATATTAGAAATTTGTTGTCTATTAAGAAAATTTAAGGTAAGCAATGCTCTAGACAGTCTGTCCCTAGCAGACTCTCCTCCATCTCCCTCTTTTTATTTTTGCAACATTAATTTTAATAAGTGATTACTTTTTTTCTACTATCGCTTGTCCCTGAGGGTTATATGGGATTCCTGTAACATGTTTAATATTCTAGTCACTGCAAAATTTTTTGAAAGATTGACTAAGATAGGCAGGCCTATTATCAGTTTTTAGCTGTGCTGGCAGGCCCATTACAGCAAAACAATGTAATAAATGAGAACATACATGTGAGGCATTTTCACCAGCTTGAGCAGTTGCCCAAATAAAATTAGAAAATGTATCCACCGTCACATGCACATACTGAAGGTGGCCAAAAGAAGGCACATGTGTAACATCCATTTGCCAAATTTCATTAAGATGTTCTCCACAGGGATTAGTTCCTCGAGAGAAAGTGAGGGCATTTATGGGCCCACAAGTAGGACATTGTCTAACAATCCTCTTACTTTCTTTTACTGTTAAGTGGGGATATTTATGACGTAAGCCAGAAGCATTAGAATGTGTAAGTTTATGATAATCAGAAGTTTTTTTGTATCTTTGTTGGGTAGGAATATCCATTCTATTATGCCGTCCTCTTGTCAAAGTATCCCAGTAGGGGAATGGCAAGATGGAAATATTAAAAGAGAAATTGGAAGATTTACATTTATCCTTGTTAGTTGGCTATTATGCACTCTTTTTCCAGCCATTTAACTCCTCTTTTGCTTCTGGGCTTAAAATGCGAGGACTATTTAAGTCAGGGTCTCCTGTTAGGGTATTGATAAGATTAATTAAAGCATAAGTTGGAATTCCTAAAGTAGGCCGTACCCATTTAATATCACCCAGTAATTTCTGAAAATCATTTAAAGTATGTAAATTATCAGTTCAAAACTGGACCTTTTGTGGAGTTATAATATTTCTATTAATAGATGACCTAAATATTGAAAAGGAACCTGTTTTTGAATTTTTTCTTCTGCTATTTGCAACCCATGCTGAGGAAAAATTTCCTTAGCCAGCTGAAATAGTGGTTTCAGCTCAGAAGATTGCTTAGCGGCAAAAAGAATATCATCCATATAATGAATAATCATAGCCTTAGGAAATTGTTTTTGTAAAATTTGTAATGGAATGTGAACAAAGGATTGACATAATGTAGGACTGGTCATCATTCTCTGAGGTAAAACTTTCTACTGATATCGTTCAGTAGGAGCTGAATGATTAATAGAAGGAATAGTAAATGCAAATTTTTCTCTATCATTTGAATTAAGAGGAATAATAAAGAAACAATCTTTTAAGTCAATAATAATAATATGCCAATTTGTGAGTATTTTGCTAATTCCTGAGGAAGGGGCCAGCCTCCCCAGGAAGGAACACAACACTCCTTGGGCAGTATATTTTAAGGTTTATGCATCAGTCCCTGGGAGAGTGGCCAGATCCTCCAGGGAGGAATACAACACCTTTTGAAATATACTTTATCTTTTAGACTTTGTTACAAAACATCCTTGATGTGCTTACTATTTTAGTTTCCATTTTAAAAATTATATATATATGTATATATTTATTTTTTAATAGCAGAGGTGGAGTAAATCATATAAACAAGTTAAAGCATCTGCCTTTTGATTTTTAGGCAGAGAGGTAGTTTTATAACACATATTATTATATTTTTAAATAATTAAAATTATGATTAATAACAGTATACTTTTATTTAATATTACACTGAAACATTACTAAATTTTCAGCAATTTTATACACTCTTAAAGTATATGAACTTTTCATTCATATAACTTTGTTATAAAATTAGAAAATTTCTTTTAATTGTACAACAGTTTTAAATACTTCATTCAACTTATATCACATGAACTTAACTATTTTTAGTATTTTATCTTTTTCTAGGCATAAAACTTGTTTCTTCAAGGAAATGTTAATGTTAAAGTATAGGAAGCTACTTTGATAAAACACTTTCTTTTTTGCATACTGATTATTCAGGAGAAAAGCTTTGTTAATTTTTAATAAAACAGATTAATGATTTGAGAAACTTTGAAAAAGAATGAAACTTTAACTTTGTTTTAATAGCTAGTCATTTTATCTTAGGATAAAATTACATTCTTTTCTTTAATAATAAAATCACGTTCTATATAAGTGTTCAATATACCTTCCATACCACACTAATACCACAATAATTTTAGAAGTTGTTTCTAAGCAAACTTCTGACAACATACAATTACCATCAACATTAAACAAACTTGTTAGAATAATGATTTAGTTTGTTTATATCTATTTTTATTGTTTTAAATTAATACTCATATTTATTTATTAATATAAGCACTTATTTAATGTTGGCCATTTGAATAGAGCTCTTTTAATAATTTTTATTCATCAATTTAATATTACCATCCAGAGGTATCAAAATATACAGACACTGAACAACCAGACAAACACAAAACAAGTTACAACACATCAATAGAAACATATATCTTTGATTTCACTGCTTTTGAGAATTTTTCTGGAAACTGTATTGCTAAGTTTTCTTACTTTTCCAGTGGCTTAATTTTATTAGTTTCTATTGTCCCACAGCCCTATCATTATGTAAGCAGTAGGAGATTTATATAGTTGCTGCTGGAACTGAAGGGTTAACATCCACAGCTGGAGTTGAAGAGCTATTAACAGCTTGAAAAGTGCCCTAGGGTTCCCTTCCTGGTTGCCATGGCAACACAAGCCTCTGTGGGAGCTCTGGGTGGTCACTTTCAGAACATTCATAGTCATACAGGTATAAATTGGCCTCAAGCTGATCAGAGACAGAATCTTCCACCTCCCCATTTTCAGAGGGCTTACTAGATTTTGTTTGAAGAGGCTTAAGAGCCAGAGTAATAAGATGTTTAGCTGTCTCAGAAATGTGAGGAATATTCAAATAAGCTCTCCATTGGTGTAATAAGTCTCTTCCCCATAAATTAAGTCCTACATCTGCAACATAAGGTTGCAGAGCAGCCTCTTGTCCTTCTGGACCTTCTACCTTAAATATCTGAGTACTCTGGTAAACACCTGTCATTGTTCCAACGCCAGTGAAAACTGTAGGCACCTTTTGCAAAGTCCAAGCTTGTGGCCAATATCTTTTAGCAATGATAGAGACATCAGCCCCGGTATCCACCAATCCTAAAAATATCTTTCCATTTATTTTTATGGTAATTTCAGGCCTTTCATCTCCAATTGCTGTTTGCCAAAAAACTTTATGCCCCATGGAACCAAATTCCTCTGCATGTTTTAAAGGAGGTTTACGACACGGTAACAAAAGAAGTTGAGCTATGCTATCTCCTGATTCAACTTGATAGGGCGTTAAAGTTTGTACCAATAAACAAATTTCTCCATCAAAATTGGAGTTAATGATCCCGGTTTGCACCAAAACACCTTGGGTCCTAAGACGGCTACGGCCAATAATGAAACCTACATTGTTTGGGGGGATAGGCCCTTTAATTCCTGTTCTTATATTTTGTATAACAAGTGAAGGCATAGTAGACTTCCTTTCAGCTGACGGGAGATCAACAGCTGCACTGCCTTTGGTAACTGCCTTAAGTTCTGTTATAGGCCGGAGTGAGCTGCCCCATTGCCGACTGGATAGATTTGGGCTAGGCTGGGAAATGTGCTCATATTGTTTGTCTCAGGGCCTTGAGCGAGGCCCGCTTGGAAGTTTCCCAACTTATTAATGAGACTGCCATTTTTATGATATTTAGAATGGCATTCGTTGGCCCAGTGCAACCCCTTCTGACATATAGGACATACACAAGTCGGTATTGATCTATTATTGCCACTAGATGGAGCTCTTACACCAGCTTTGGCTCAGCAGTCTTTTTTCATATGACCTGGTTTCCCACATTTAAAGCAATTTAAATTATTAATCATAGGACTATGTCCCTTTATAGCGGCTACAAGAAGGGTCATGTTATATGTATTAGACCCAATGTCTTGGCATGCCCTTATATAATCTTGTAAAGTACCTCTATTTGCCTTTATCCGACTCAAAGCCTTTTTACACTCACTATTAGCATTATCAAAAGCCAACATTAGAATACGCATTTAAGATCAGGCTGAGTTACTGTCTTGTTGACTACATCTTTCAGCCTCGCTATAAATTCAACATAGGATTCAGTATTTCCTTGAACAATTTTTGAAAATGATTGTACAGCCTGTCCAGGGGTGGTGATTCATCGCCAGGTGGCTAGGCAGCACAATCGAACTTGTACAATGGCAATATCATCATATTGAGCTTGGCAAGGAGCTCCAGCCCATTGACCTATTCCTAATATTTGTTCAGCAGTAATAGGCACTGGTGGATTTTGCTGTTGATTTTGTCGTGCTACAATATTAGCTTCATCAGCCCACCAAGTTTTAAACTGTAAAAACTCTGCTGAATTAAGAACAGCTCGAGCTAACAAATCTCAGTCCCATGGTATTAATCTGTCTGCTTGTGCCATTCCTTGCACCAATCCTTGAGTATAAGGAGAATTTACACCATATTGAGTGCATGCTTGTTTTAATTCTTTGATAAGTTTTAAAAGGAATAGGAGCATGCTCATATTGTACACCCCCTTGGGGATTGTCAGCACCTACAGGAATTTGAGTTACTGTTACTGGAAAAGTAGAAAGGAGTTGCATAGCCTCTGAATCTCCCTCTCTACTTCCATGTGCTATACTTTTCATAATTGAGGAGGATGGTGCTGGCACAAAAACAGGAACTTTAGGAGGGTCATCAAATGTTGTAAAAAACAGATCAGTAGATACCTTAGGCGGTGCAGATGCTGGTTGAAAAGACAATAAATCATAATTTGGAGCGGATGGCATAGTGACCGCTGGAAAAGTTCCATAAACTTCCTTTTTCCTTTCCTTCTTTTTATTAGACCTGAGTTTATCTGTTTTTGCCTGTTCATTAACCTTTTCATGTATATTTTCATTAAAATCACCACTAGCTTGTTCTGCTATCAGTCCAGCAATAGCAGTATCCTGTTTACAATCTTCATCTGATTGTAAAGCAACAGAAATAAGACTACACAAAGACCATACATTAAGGGAAATTATTTTTCCCTTTTGATAAACCCTTTAGAAAGCTTTTTTCACTAACTCCCAATGTTTCAGGTTTAAAATATCCCGTCCTTGCGGCTGAAACCAATAACAACATTTTTGTACAAGAGAAAAAAGTTCCTCAAAAGCCGAGGATTTAATAGTTACACTGGTGCATTTTAATAAAGTTTTTAACACTCTAGAGTACTCTTCAAAGTTTGGCTGCTGATTACCCATTACCCTGATGATTCCAAGGATGAAGCTTACCTTTTCTGTTTCTTTTTTCTTTTAAAACTGCTCTCAGGAGCTCCTTGGTCCGCGCACTGACTGAAAGAAAAGTTTCTTTTTCAGAGCCCAACGTTGGGCGCCATATGTTGCCGTTCAGGAACTGGGTCCATGAAAACGGTGCCGTGGATGAGAAAGAAAGAATAAGACAAAGAGAAGAAAAACTGGCATCAGGGGACTCTCCGTCCGATATGGATATAAGAGCCCAGCCACTTCATAAAGTGTGGCTTTTATTTGGCTTTAGAACAAATAAAATACGTGTGAGCATGTGCAAGGGCAATAGATACTTGACAGTTACATTTTACTGAAATCAACAAGTCTTAAAGGTCAATGACTCAGCTCTTTTACATTTCTGCAATTCACAGGCAAGCTCAGGATGTTTCCCCACCCAGCTCCTGTTAGCATGAGACTCCAGAACTTGTTTATTGCATTCCAAGGTGACCTTTTTTCTTGTCAGTTGCCATGGCCTTTAATTGAAACTCCATCATATAATTTTTAATGTGCTTTTGGATTCTGTTTACAAATATTCTTGAGGATTTTTGCATCTATATTCATAGAGGTATTGGTCTGTAATTTTCTTTTTTTGTTGTACCTTTACCTTGTTTTGGTATTAGGGTGATGTCGGATTCATAGCATTCTTTTCTGTTCAATTTTTTTTCAGTTTTTTGGAAGAGCTTGAGCAAGATTGGTTTTATTTTATTTTACTTTTTTTTTTTTAAGATTTTATTTATTTATTCATTTATCCCCCCCCCCCCTTGATGCTTGTGCTCCCTGGGTCAGCTAACCACGCCGCGCGGGCGGGCTTGCCTTCACCAGGAGGCCCCGGGAACCGAACCCGGGACCTCCCATATGGTAAACGGGAGCCCAACTGATTGAGCCACAGCCGCTTCCCAAGATTGGTTTTAGATCATCTTTGAATGATTGGTAGAACTCCCCTGTGAGGCCATCAGTTCCTGGACTTTGCATCTTTGGGAAGTTTTTTATTCTTTTCTTTTCTTTATTTTTATTTTATTTTTTTAAAGATACTTAGATTACATAAATGTTACACACACAAAAAAATAGCAATTCCCATACGCCCCACCTCCCACATCTCCCACAACCTCCCACATAAACATCCTTCATTAGTGTGGCACATTTATTGCAATTGATAAACACATCCTGGGACTTTGCCATTAAGCATGGACCATAGTTCACATTGTACTCTACACTCTTTCCAACACAGTTCTGCATGCTATATGATGATATGAAATGGCCTGTATCTGTGGTTGCAATGTCACTCAGGACCATTTCCAAGTCCCGAAAAAGCCCCTGAATTACAACTGCTTTTCCCTCTCCCTGCCCCCAGAGCCTCCAGTAGACAATGACTCCACATCAATGTTGTAATTTCTTCCATTGCTTGAATCACAATATGTCTATAGTAGAATACGTCAAGACCAATCTAGTCCATAGCTCATCCATCCATCCTGAGGAGTCTGGGATGGTGATGTCCACTCCACCTCTAATTCAGAGGGGGTTTATATCCCATGAGGAAGATGGATGGGATTATCTTGCCTGCAGCTGCAGACTCTCTCCATTCCCTGGGATGGCGGCTGTCCATCATCATCTCCCAACAGTGCCCTGGGTGAGTCCAATGAGCTGTAGAGTAGGAATTGCTGTTCCACTGAGGTTCCAGGCCCAGCTGGCACATGGACAGCCCAAAGACTCAAGTCTCTGGATGTACACCTACAAACTCCAGCACCAAGTATAGGTTTGAATAGAAGGGACAGATAAGACATGTGCAGGGAAGACATAGTTGAGTCCAACTCTGTCACTCTCAGGAGCACAAACTCCAAAGTATGGCCCACTGTCAAGGCACCAAACTCCAGAACTATCCGCCCTGACATAGGACCTGGGTGTCTCCAGGGCCCTCAGGAGCCACACTATTTGGGGTGATATCCACTTTGGAATTCTATGAGATCCTGATATGTGCATAAGCCTTACCTCTGGGATGACGTCCCCACTCATTTTGAAGTCTCTTGCCATATAAACTCATTTGTCTTTACCTTTTCCCCCTTTATTCAAGGTCTTCTTTCAGATACATTGCCAGTTGGCACTTGGTAGCAATCCCTTCATGCCAGGGAGTCTCATCCCCCGGAGTCATATTCCACACTGGGAGGAAGGTAATGCATGCATATGCTGAGTTTGGCTTAGAGAGAGGCCACATTTGAGCAACAAGGAGCCTCTCAGGAGGCAACCCATATGCATACCATAACAATAGGCTAAGTTTCCATTTCAAGAGCAAAGACTCATAAGGCTAGTCATCAATATCAAGGGCACATCAGTGGATCATCCTCCTTCACCAGTCACTGCCCCTGCACTTGGGGTACTGTTGCTGCTCCCTTGGAGAATATGGCAGAGCTCTCCAGGATGGGAATTCAGTATTCTCTCATTTATTGAGTGATTCTCCACCCACTGTTTCAATGCCCCGTGAACATTTGAACATTTTTATTTACCTTATATTTATGTTCAGGTAAACTTCCTCCCATGCACCCCCCCATCCCTGACACCCCATACCAATGACCCTCCCCTGCCCCAGCTGTAACCCTTCTGTGATCCAAAGCTTCTTCAAAGATGAAGCCATTACAATAGCTGAATACAATTAATAGGAAAATGAAGTAATAATGATAAGTTTAAATATGAGAGATAAAATACACAAAATTTTTTTAAAAACTAAAAATAAAATTAAATTAAATTAAAAGATTGGGATATTTAAAAAATGAAAAATCTGAAAAAAATTTTTTTGACCTTTTGCCTTTCATCACTGCAATATCTGGTGTCCAATCTGTACCGTGGCATCTTCCTGCTCTCATTCCCCAGTGTCTCACTATTTTTCATTTTGTTTCCAAATAAGTTTTAGGTTACAGCAAAGTCACACAAAGAATACAGGAGACTCTCATATACCCAACATCCTCCCACTTTTCTCACCCCCATATTAATACCTTTTTATGTGTGGATAATAGCATTGTTATAACTGATGTACAAATAATGAAACATACCTACTAAACATTGTCAATGGTTTACACTATGGTTTCCATTTTAGACCATACACTTTTATAAATCTTGATGATATTTATCATGTCCTATGTCCATCACAGTATGGTAATGAACAACATTTCTACTGACCACTATATACTACCTGTTTGATCTATTCTATTCCTCCCACCACATCACCTCATGGTCCATGAAGACCCCCTGGCTTGACTCGTTGGATGACAAGATTCATGGTTACATGCAACAAGAGGTCTTGACATAGTGGTTTGCCCTCCCCTATTAGGAACTGCCCTTGCTCAAGAGACTACCGCCTGTCTATTTCTGAACAAATTGGTCCTCCCAAATATGGGAGTCCAACTCCTTCCCGCTCATTATGTGGGTCTCCACCCACTGATACAACACATTATGACAGAATGAACATTCATACAATCCCTAAAATCCTGCTCTAGGTGCGCCCTGTCCTGGATGGCCCCCAACCAACACCCTAAACCAGTTACCCTTCCTTGTCATTTTGACATAAGAGCATTCCCATCTCTATACTTTCAAGCTCATACCCACATATCCCCAGTGTTCACCCGGTCCCTCTCCAAACCCTCCCCTCAGTATCCTGGACCTTCTGACCCACCCTTCCCAATCTACCCACCTGTCAACCCTGCACCACCCAACCCTGTAATATCACTATCCTCCTGTCCTATCACTTCAATACAAACTACACTCTATCACTTTACCATAGATTACATCAGTATGGGTGATGGCTCACAACCTTCTTTTCTTTTTCTCTTTCTTGTAAACCTATCTTACAGACTATAGTTCTCTGAGACTGCTCAATTTCCTTAATTCATATCAGTAATGTCATGTACTGTTTATACTTCAATGCCTGGCTTGCTTCACATAACATAATTTCATAACAGCATTGTTCACTACCGCCAAAAGTTGGAATCAACCCAGGTGCCCATCAACAGATGAGTGGATAAATAAAATGTGGTACATACATACAATAGAATATTACTCAGCTGTAAGAAGGAATAAAGTGCTAACACCTGGGATAACATGGATGAATCTTTGGGAAGTTTTTGATGAGTGTTTCAATCTTTTCACTTCTGATTGGGGTGTTGAGGTCTATTTCTTCTAGGATCAGTGTATGTGGTTTGTGTGTTTCTAGGAATTTGTCTATCTCATCTACGTTGTCTAGTGTTTTGGCACAGAGTTTTTCATAATATCCTCTTATAATCTCTCATTTCTGCAGGGTCAGTGGTAGTGCCCCCTGCCTCATTTCTGATTTTATTTGTGTCAACTCTCTTTTTCCTTTGTTAGTGTATCCAAATTTTGTCATTTTGTTGTTCTTCTCAAAGAACCAACTATTAATTTTGTTGATTTTCTCCATTGTTTTTTGTTCTCAATTTCAGTTATTTTATCTCTTGTCTCTACTCTACATATGTAATGTTTTCAGCTTGGTTTGGGATTAATTTGTTGTTCTTTTTCTGGAGTCTGCATGTGTGCAGTTAGATCTTCAATTTTAACCCTTTCTTTTTTAAATGTAAGCATTTAGGGCTATAAATTTTAATCTCATCACTGCCTTTGTGGTGTCCTATAGGTTCTAAGGTTTTGATATGTTGTGTTTTCCTTTTCATTAATTTTGAGGTATCTACCATTGTCCTTGCAATTTCTTCTTTGATACACAGACTGTTTAGGAGTGTGTTGTTTTGCCTTCATATACTCACAAATTTCCCCCTTTCCTGACTATTATTGTTTTCCAGCTTCATTCCATTATGATCACAGGAAGTTCCATGTATAATTTCAATCTTCTAAAATTTTTGAGAACCATGTCGTGGCCCAGTATGTGGTTTATCCTGCAGAAAGATTCATGAACACTTGAGAATCATGTATAACCTGCTGTTTTGGGGTGTAATGCTCTGTATATGTCTATCAGGTCCACCTCATTTAAAATATTGTTCAAATTCTCTGTTTCCTTGATGATCTTCTTTCTAGTTGTTCTATCTATTGATATGAGTGGCATCTTAAAATATCAAACTTTTATTGTAGAGATGTCTATCTTTTCAGTTTTGTCAGTTTGCCTCGTATATTTTTGGCATTTATTTTAGGTGCATGGATATTTATGACTGTTATTGCACTTAAAGTATGTATTGTCAGACACCAGTATAGCTACTCCTCTTTTTTGGTTATTATTTGCATGAAATATCTTTTTCCAGCCTTTCACTTTCAGTCTATTTGCATCCTTGGATCTAATGAGAGGCTTCTGAAGACAGCCTATGGATGGCTCATGTTTTCTTATCGAATCTGGCAGCCTATGTCTTTTGATTGGAAAGTTTAAACCATTAATGTTCAATGTTATTACTGTAAAGGCATTACTTCAACCATTTTATCTTTTGTCTTTCATATGTCATATTATATTTTGTCCATCATTTTACCCTTTTGTTTAACCTTTCTGATATTCTTCACTTCTACACTCTCCTCCAATTCTGTTTCTCTTCTCTTCTCTTTTCTGGCTGCAGAACTCCCTTAAATGTTTTCTCCAGAGCTGGATTCTTGTTTAAGAAATCTTTTAGTTTCTGTTTATCTGTGAACATTTTAAACTCACCATCATATTTGAAGGAAAGTTTTGTTGGATAAAGAATCCTTGGCTGGCAGTTTTTCTCTTTCAGTACCTTAATTATATCATACCAACACCTTCTTGCCGCATGATTTCTGAAGGGAAATCTGCATTAATTCTTATTGGACATCCCTTGTATGTGATGTTTTGCTTCTCTATTGCTGCTTTCAGAATGTTCTCTTTATTTTTGGTGTTTGGCATTCTGAATATTATGTGTGTTGTGTAGGTCTGTTTGGATTTATTCTAATTGGAGTGCAATGTGCTTCCTGGAGATGTATATTCATATCTTTCATGAAAGTTTAGAAATTTTTGATGATTATTTCCTCAAATTCTCCTTCTGCCTCTTTTTCTTTTCTCTTCTCCTTCTAGAACTCCCAGAATACATTTGTTACTGTGTTTCATGCTATCATTCAACTTTTCGAGCCCTTGCTCAATTTTTTTCCATTTTTTCTCTGTACTTCTCTCCTTGCAATTTCAGCTGCTCTGTCCTCTATATTGTTGATTTTTTTCTTCTATGATTTCAAATCTGTCCTTGTGTCACTCTATTGCATTTTTAATCTCACTTATTGAGTCTTTCATTCCCATAAGCTCTGTTTTGTTTTGTTTTTTTTTTCTATCCAAGGATTCCAATTATTCTTTGTGCTTGCCCAGTGTCTTATTAATTTTTTTGTTTTTATTTCTTTAGTCATGCTGTCCTTCAACTTTAAGATTTTATTTAGGAGATTTGTATGAACCTCTTTGATTAGTTGTTTCAAATCCTGCATATTGTATGGAACATTAATGTGTTCTTTTGCCTGAGTCATATCTTTCCTTTTTTAATATGGCTTATAATTTTTGGCTGCTGTCTAAGCATCTGACTCATATGCTGAGTGTATGCTGATGTTCAGTTTCTCTCTCTTGTCCAGGGATTTACAGTTAAGTAGCTATATGCTACCACTGTTCTTTGACTCTTGATCCAACTCATTCTAGATATTTAGGATTGTCCCTGTTTAACTGTCCAAACCAAGTACTGAAGGTATTTGTAAATCAAATTATCTTTAGTTGCTTGCCTGTTCTCAATGCAAACAATATCTCATCCTCACATGTCCTGGAGGTCTGTGACCCCTCCTATGCAGCAAAGTTTGCTGGCCAAAATCTGAATTTGCTGTAGGCTGTGTACTTCTCTCTTCTCTTTCTTGGTGTAAGAGGACCCCTACAACTCCCTCAGTGTGCAGCCACTGAAGTCCACAGCTGCTGCAGTCTGCAGACTGCTATTTCCTCTGAGAGTGAGGAGATGAGCACAAGATGCTTCTTCAGATCTATTCAACAGCCAGCTGAGACTCCTTTGCTTTGCCCCTCTCACTTCTAGGTGGTGTCTAACCCTCTCCTGGTGTCCTGAGACCCAGATCAACCCTCCAGACAGTCTCTGACTGTCTTTTAGCTCTTTTTCTTGGAAGGAAGTGATCCGTCTGCCTCTCTAATCCTCCTTCTCCCTGGAAGCCTGATTATGACATTTTAATTTTGTCAAAGCCTATAAAACTATACAGCATTCCTTCAATATTGGCTCATTAATTGTAACAAATGTACCACACTAATGTAAAATATTAATAATAGGGGAATGTGTGAGTGTGGGAGAGATTATATGGAAATTCTCTACACTTTTGGTGATTTTTTTCTGTAAATCTAAAAATCCTTTAAAAATAAAGTTTATTATTTTAAAAATGTGGCACAGAATTTAAGCTACTCATGATGAATACTTAGGTACAAAGTGTTAAATCAGAAAATCAAAATTAGGAAGTTGAACCCAGCACTTGTAATTTTAACCACCACATCATGCTTCTTTGCTTCAATTATTGTTTGTTTGATTTTCCATACCTCCATAACATAGGGCCTGGAGGAAATAAGATTTCCTCTTCAAGGAAAGCCAATTATTTTGAATCTTATGTACCACACCCTAATTTTCATTTATCACCCACCTATTCATTCCTCTTTGTTCACTGGAGCTCCACCCTTCTGGTATTGCTCACTTTTTGAGAACTTTACTATCCATATCGATGTTCACTCCAAAACCTTAGCCTCTAAAATCATTGTCTCTTCTTCTTCAATGACAATGTATTTCTTCCTATCATTCTTACTTCATACTCTACCTCAAACACTCTTTAATTCACATAGTCACATCCTAGATGTTGTCATTTCTAGTAACTGTAATCAAATAATAATCCCTAATGCCCCAAATCCCACAATTACTGACCTTCCAAAAGAATGCCAATCAATTAATCCTGTCAACTTTTACCTTTCTTTACTTCTCTCATGTCACTATGTCTCTCCTTAACCAGCTTTAAATGATTGTTTAAAAATTATTATCACTTTCATGTATATTTTGTCCACTTTATTCATCCTGTTTCAGTTCATCACACTCACCTGGTGTGTATTAGTCAGCCAAAGAGGTGCTAATGCAAAGTACCAGAAATCTGTTGGTTTTAATAAAGCGTATTTATTTGGTGTAAAAGCTTGCATTTACAAGGCACTAAGGAGTCCAACTCAAGGCTGGTTTCTCACCAAAGTCTGTTGCTGTGTGTTGAAGCAAGATGGCAGACAGTCTTTGCTTGGTCTCTCCTTCCTTCTTCTTCTTAAGGTCCAGCTTCTTCTGATCTCAGCTGTAGGCTGACATAGGGCTCATCTCTATTCCCAGGGCAGCAGGATCAAAGTTCTCTCCTCTGGCATCTATGGAGCTCTTACTCTTTTCCCGTTTATCTTCTTCTGTATGTCTTCCAGAGTGAGTGTCTGTTTATATAGCCCACCAAGGGCGCACAGACTCAACCCTTAGTCATACGCTACTGACATGGCTAAATAAAAGCCCTAATCTTAATATAATTTAATCAAAGATATATCAGCTGAATCTAATACAATCAAAGGGTATCACACCCAGAGGAACAGACCAGTTTACACATATAATCCATATCATTTTTTTTTTTTGGAATTCATAAATAATATCAAACTGCTGCACTGTGAAACTACAAACTTGTTTGTTCCAATTCTCAATCTATTCTTCATTTGCATCCACAGAGTTGGACATGGCTGTAGTAAAACTTATATTCAAATTTATTGTTTTACTTCAAAATTTTCATCACTCTTCTGAAACAGGCCTTAAATGTTTCTCAGAAATCATGTATATCAGGTCTCCATCTTCAGCTTCTTTCTTCTTTCTCTCTTATACAATAATCCATTCTATTATTTATTTTATTTGAACTACCCTAAAAATATACCCAGAAATGACCACTTCTCTTCAAGTGTTCACTTCGACTGCCATGGTTCCTGCTACTGCTATCTCATAGAGATTATGCCACAGCCTCCTACTGGCTTCCTGCTTCTTCCCTTGACTTCTTAGAGTCTATTCTCAAGAAATTAGCCATGCTGATTAAAGCATAAGCCAGTTCATTTCATTTTTCTTTTCATAACCCTCCAAAGACTGCCATGTCATTCATAATGAAAGCTGAAGACACTTCTTTGAGTCTTTAACCTTATGTCCTGCTAATTTTCCAACTATTCTCCTGTTCCAGCCACTTTTCTCTCTCATGATTACTTGCATGCATCAGGCAGTAGTTGTTTCCTTTGTCTGGAATGCCTTTCCCTGTATATATTTGCATGGTTCATTTCCTCATTTCTTTTAGGATTTTTAAAAATTATTCCTTCTAAGTGAGATGTTTCAGATCCTCTCAGTACTTCATATTTCCTTACCTTCCTTGTTCTCCTTAGTCCTTAAACTATATAAATTGTACCTATTTTACTTACATACAGGTGTTCAATAAATATTTTTGACTGTCTTCCCATTACATCAGTTCAGTTTGGATAAAGGTTATAAAACTTTATTCATCAATTGAATTATTTTAGTAATTGTTTCAGGAACTTTATATGGACAATATAATTTCTCAGTATTTGCATGCCTGAGGATATATCCCTTTTGACCTAAAGCAAAACAATATAATAGTCTATGTAAAGAATTCTTGAATTATGTGGACTGGTCTTTTATATATATATATATATAATTCCAGGAGATGTAAGAAAGAGAACCAAGAGTGGGGAACATCCTTTCTCAGGCTACATTTTATTTCCATGTTATTGAAAGTATAAGAATCTGTGGGATCATTGCACCCAAGTTTCTCATTGCCTTACTTGTCAAGCCAGCTTAGTTGCCAAACTCTCTGTCTCAATGATCTATGCTGGATAAATTGTGGCAGAGAAAGAGTCCCAGGTTGGTTGTTTATATGCTGGTCCTATTGTGTTTCCCAAGGTTGTTTGGATTGAGGTATGTTCTTGGAAAACTGTCCTAAGACACATCTCTACACTGCCTGCTTCTCAGCAAGGTAACGAGAGCATATGGTTTTTTCAGGATTAAAGTCTTCTTGTTTTACCTAGGCATTTTTACTTTCTAAGTGAATTTTCATGAGGTGACTCTTGCATCACTTTATCTAATACCACTTTCATTACATATTGGAGAAGATGGAGTATTTTTTCATCAACTTAACTTCTGGCTATGTGTTCAAGAGTGTTTGACAGTTATTTCTCTAAAATGGATTTTCACATCAATTATCCTGTCCTCAAGTTTGACAACAGAATGTGCCTGATGTTTTCTTAACAGATTGATTAGTGTATTCATTGAATTTGTTGATGACACAAGTTGTCTTGGTGCCATTTTAGAACAATATTTGTAATCTGATGAATTATGTTTATTGGGAAATTGTTTTATGTAGGAGCAATGAAGGGATTAAAGCTCATGAATGCTGTTAAAGTGAGAAATTAATGGTCACATAAAAAACTTCTCCTATTTTCTTTCGGCAATTTTTCCACTATTGTTAATTTGCCCTCTAAGGGAAAGAGAAACATAAGGAGTCTTGTGATGAAATATTCAGAAAACAGTTTCTTCCAAGATTTTAATTAAAAGAAATGGACAGGGAGGACTGAAACAACAAAAAAATCTGGCAATAGGCCAGTCCAATCACTTTAGTATTAGAGCATATACTTTGACTGTCATTTAGACATTTTACATAAAGTTTTCTGTACTAACCAGAACTAGTTTAATTGACATCTCTCTGGATTCATAGAATGATGTTGCTTTTTTTCTGTGAGAAATCCCAAGAATGGTTAAGATGTCACTCTCTATATTATTTAATCTCTTCTCTCTTTCAGTCACTGGGTGCTGCATGCCCCAAATATTTGTGGTGCTGAATTACAAAACCTATTTCTCATGATTAGTGCTCATCTTTAAATATTTCTAACACTCTCATTTTTGATGTTTTGTGTTTTTTCAACTTGAATCTCCTGTCATCTTTTCAAGGAAGGATAAAGCACAATATGAACACAGAAAACAGGAAGAAAAAGGGAGTTTCCTTTTGTCACTTCAGTTTTTAAGATTTAATCTCTTGCGAAGTTGTCTGTAATGAATTTTGCCTTTAACAATTATTCCTCTCTCTAGATACAATAAACCTGTAAGTGTTGTCATCAGCTTCATCCACCTCCATTCTGAGGGTAAGAAAGCCATTTGGCTCTTTTTTGATAATTTTATTAAATGGGGAATGGTGTAGAAGAATCAGTAAGAAAGGTTATTAATTTGAGAAAATTTAGATATTCCAATGCATTTTCCATTCACACCAACTTGCTTGACATCTTTCAGGTGAGAAATAAATAGATTAAACAGAGAAAGTAAGAAAGTTGATGTAAGTACGAGGCATTGGGATTCTTTGGCTTAAGAAGATTGGATTGAAAATGCATAAAATATAATCCAGAATATCAGAGGCAAAAATATTTTGACTGAATTGAATAAATCAAAACTGCAGACAAAGCTAATTGTTAAACCAAAAACATAGGTTATTATTGGGATATTTCTGGGTACAGCCAAAGTATTCATTAAGCACACTTAAAAATGAATATTTTTTTCTTTATGGAATTTTTACATTTAAATGAGACAGCATTTGGTCATAGTCATCATGGAAACCCTTGGGAAAGTCTTAACATTTTCTGCGGCTTTTGCTACAAAAGATTCACTTGCTTAAAGTGAACATGACTTTATTAAACAAGTTTTAGTCTAGAGACAATAAAATGGCAATTTGTACTGCCAGTTTATGCTGGAGTCAGTAACTATTTCTTTAACTGATTTAATTTTATCTCACTTTTAAAACATATTTTGGATACATCAAGACACATTATCTGTAAGATGGGAGCCATTTTCACTGATATTGGGTAAGTTGGTCAGATTGTGTTTAATGTGCAGGCATAATGCATCCTGTAAGTTGGAAGTGACCTGATAACTCACATGGACCTATTGTCTTTCTGCTTGGTGTTTTTTGCTATAGTTATTTCCCAGAGGCCAGTTTTGGTGGGACTCAAGAGGTCTTTAAGGTTAATTCCTTGGTACCATTTGATATTGAGGATGTGAAAGCAAATATTTACAACATTTTTGCCCCCCAAGTAACAGTGTAAGGTAGAAATAGAAAAAGGTTAAATAAAGGAATCATTGAATTGTGAAAGTGCAGTTAATGTACAGACTACCTAATATATGCCAGACTGTGATAATGGCTGTGTATATAAACATTATTTAAAGAATGACTCTACTGCTCAATAATTCACGGTGTAGTTGGGGAGGCAGAAATACACAGTGAGAAAAAAATCAGCCAGCCTGTGGCAAGTTGGGGAAAGCAAATTCAGGATGTTTCATGGGGCAAGGAGAGAAAGTTGTGCTTGGTGTTCAGAAGTTGATAAAGTCTCACAGAGAGACTTTAGATGTCTTTATTGAACTCTGAATCCTGATGAGGTTCTAGTCTAACTTATTTGAAAAGGCATAAACATAAAATTCATAGTACAGGGGGGAGTGGGTGTAGCTCAGTCATTGATTACTTGCTCCCCATGTATGAGGTCCCAGGTTCAATCCCCAGTACTTCCTTAAAAAGTTAAAAAAATTAAAAAGTTAAAAAAAAAACCACAGTACAAGGTTAATAAAATATATCTTCCTGCTTCCTTAATGATTCATATTTAATTCAACAGGGCCTCAGGGCTGACAAAATGTTAGCCTGATTTCTGTCCTTGGTTTCTTTCTTTCCTTTCTTAACCCAAAATTTGGTGGGTCAGTAATGGTTATTATGATTTCTCTATACATGTATATTTTTAAAAATTAAATGTAAATATGTTTTCCTCTTCTTTGCATATATATTTCATTTAATATAATGTTCTATACAATGCCTTTGAATAAAAATATATATTATGCAGATATTTACATGTCTATAGAACTATACTTACATCATTATGAATGTAATGTAAATTGGTAAATATTTGAGTCAACCTGCCATAATTGATGATTTAGATTGTTTCCAGATTTTTTGAATTATCAAGAGCAATGTTTCAATTAACATATTGGCATATATTCACATCTGCAAGCTATTGTCTAATTATTTCCTCAGAATAAATTCATTAATGTGAAATTTCTGGGTCAAACATAGATTCATTTTAAATAGTTTTGATTAATATTGCCAAACACTTCCATATTTTTAAAAAATGTATGCCCACATTACTGATATATGAGAATGCCCACCTCCTCACACTGAAAATTCAAAATGTTAAGGTCATCTTTTGAAAATACATTTTTCTGATTACAAAATTAATACATTTGTTTGTTGAAGAGATTCCAACACTAACTCAAAATTATCTTCTAGATATATATTTATTCCTTGTACTTAAGCCTTTGAGCCACTTTATCTAAAGATTGTGAGATTTTTTTAAAAGTTTATTTCTTTACCTCTAATTTGCATTTTTTTTTCACATAGTTACTATAAAACCCATGTTTCCCACATTCTTGAAATCTCGCCTTTAATTTGAGCAACACTCACATATATCATATGGTGTTCTTTTTGGGGTGGGGGGAAGAGAACATTTATTTCTAGACTCCTATTTCTTTCCTGTTGATAAGCTGTCAATTAACAATTTTTTCCCTGAAAACTAAGCACAAGCTCATTTTTCAAGATCAAATTTAGAATAATTTCATTAAGTTTCTCTAGAAAATAATCCTACTAGAATTTCAACTAAAATTGTTTTTTATTTAAAGATTTAGAGAGATTTGACAAATTTAGCACACAGTTTTTCTATCTGGGAACGAAGGATATATGAGTTTGCATCTGAATAATATTACTTTGTTTCCAGTTATGTCATTATGTTTGTTGATATCATGAATGGTGTTTTATTTTGTTATTTGTTATTTTGTTCCTATAAAAAGACACTGATTAGTACCTATTAACTAATAAACACTCTTAGTAAATTAAGTAATAAACAACCTTACAAAATATTTTTCCTCATGTTCAGTTAGTGCCTTCATTTATGGAGGGCATGATGCTGGAGAGACAATAGTGGGGAAAACAGACAAAGGTCTTCCCACTGGGATCTTTTGTCTAGACTGGGAGAACTGATCAATAACCACCCTAAAATTGTATTTAAAAGTTGGAGTTGTAATGAAGACATTTGATGTTGTCGATGACACCAGGGAGGGTCCCTGTGGGAAGTATATGTAAGCTGAGATCTGGAGTGGCAGTAACTGGGACAAGAGAGAGAAAATCATGTCTGGTTCTTTTCTGGGAGACAGTGCCAGGAATTGGCAGAGGCCTGGAGAGCCAAGAGCAGAGTGTCTGGGCAATGTAGTGCTATGTAGACCATGTTCAAGACTTTTACTTTGAGCTTATGGACAATATGGGGCCTTGAAGGGCACTAAGCAGGCAAGGAAGTGGGTTTATAGAAGTAGATCTTCAAATTTATTATTTTTAATGTATCACTGGGATTAATAACTACTGTTTGCCTATAACCTTTTCATCTAGATTTATAAGAGGGTAGTTTATACTTATGGGGTATGCTGTGTTTTAGAGGCTACATAGGCTAATAAAATGAATAGGAAATAATTTCCTACTTTGTATACTCAGCAACAATTTTAAAAATTATCTCTTCTTTGATTTGCATGAAATGCTTTCTAATCTAGCAATGTTTGGGGTTTATAATTATTAATAAATTTTCCAGTTTTTCCAAACTTTGCTCTTCTTGTTTAGAATTTTTTAAAGAATTTGATTATATATAGCATATTTCATAATAATATATGAATATTATCCATATATATGCATAATGAACATATTTTAAAATCATATTTTTATTTTGCCTCTCTAAATTTATTAATATAATATTGGGCATAACATCTCTTACTGTAAATAATTAGCTAATGTTTTTATGTCTCTGGTCACATTGTTTTTCTTTTTCTTTATGATGTATTTGTGTCTTGTTTTTCTATCCCCCACCCCCTACTATAATTAGCAGGGCCAGAATGTGGTTTATTCCATTTTAATTTGAAATAACTCATGAATATCTATTTAAATATTTTCTCTTACTTAAATTTATCTCATTAGATAATTTCTAAATTAATTTGGTTGAAACTTAATTTAAATCACATTTTTAAAAATAACAATTATATATAATGGGTTGACTAAATGGAGAGATGAATGAATACTACCTTCTGGAACTTCATAAATTCCCACTCTATGTATAACAGTCTTTTTTATGTGAATTGTTTGCATTTCATTTACAGTGCTTCTTACATATCTTTTTTGGTAAATTTTGCATGTATTGTAAACACAGGTATTAGCCATATGAAAATTCCCCCACCATTTATTTAATATTTTAGCCATTTCCTTGTCACTATGGTAAGAGAAGTGTAAATTTTAAGGACTAGTTACTTTAAAGATTCAGGAAATACCAAGTGACCTTCCTTATTCTCCCAAAAAAGTCTTCTGGAATTTAAAAAATACACCTTTCATTTACCCAAGTTTGTTTTCAGCCATACGGCTGTTTTTTAAAACTTTATTTTTCAAGATGCTTTTGATTACATAAATATTACATCACATCAAAAATATAAGTATTCCCATATACCCACCCTTTTCCCCTCCCACACTTTCCACCATTAACAACATCTTTCATTAGTGTAGTACATTTATTACAATTGATGAACACCTGTTGAAGCATTGCTTCTAACCATGGTCTGTAGTTTATATTATGGTTTACAATTTGCATAATTTTACCCTCAGGTGCTCTAAACATATTTGATTAAAATTAGGAATTGACATGTCTAGGAAAGAAAAATTGAGTACATCTGAAGGTGTTTGGTTGCAGCTGTCTTAGATGGAAATCTGCTAGAGCATTTTCTTGGTATTGTTTTTGTTATTTTTTAAATTCTTTTGACATGGCTTCAATTTTAATAATAGCAATAGATTGAGGAAATAAGATGGCAGTCAGTAAGTCATTGGCGTGTTGTCCATTCTTTATAGGGGATCCAGTTGAGGTAAGGAAACCTATTTCTATAACATCACCAAAATATGGACAAATCCAAAAACTTATAGGTTGTCTGTATAAATGTTAACTAGTTTTTGAGATAACAGTATACAAACTCTAGTAAGAGTATATAGTTCTACTTGTGGGAGTGAAGTAATTTGAGTTACATGACCTTATTCAATTAGTTCAAATTAGGTTGTGACTGCATACCCAGCTTGAAATTTTCCATTAATTTTTTGGAAATTGTATCTGTCAACTATGGGAATAAGGTTAGGATTATGCAATGGTATTTCTTGTAAGTCAGGACAGGGAGTCCTAAACTAAGAGGTAATCAGCTCAAAGTTATGAGGATCACATCCTACAGGCAGAGCTTAAGGTAGCAGGTTTAAGGGAATTGTATTTTTTTATAGTTAAATTAAAAGGTGAGCGTAAAAGGATTTCATAGAAAGTCAACTGGCTAGAGAAGAGATTTGAGTAAATTTAGGGTTAAGAGGCTTTGGACAGCATGAAGAGTTTGTAAATATACATTATTTTCTGCAGATGCTTCAACTATATTTGCAACTGTGGCTGCTGCTTTGAGACAGACAGACTATGCTCAATCCATAGCAACTATTTGTAACCTACAATAGGCAAAAGGTTTTATCCCCCAAGTTCTTGTGTTAGTAAGCCAAGAGCCTGTGCTCTCTTTCATGAATGAGTAAATGGCTTGGAATAATTTTGTAGCCCCAAGGCCATCTTAAGTTGTTTAAAGTCCTGTTTGTGAAGTCATCCCAATGTGTATTGAATTTAGTTAATTTATAAGAAGGTGATGCCTGTAAGGAAAAATTTAGGACTTAGAGTTGGCAATAAGCTTCCAGCCAAATCGCATAACTGTGTTTCTGTCATGAGCTTAAGGAGTTCCTGGTGCAGTTTTATTCTTCTCGGTGATAGGTAAATTCCTATAGTATTTAATACATGACCCATGTAATGGACTATTTTTCTAGGAAGCTATAGATTTTTCCTTAGAGACTTTATGTCCCTTTTGAACTAGCTGTTGGAGTAAATAGATTGAATCTCTTAAGAACTTCTCTTTTGTAGAGTAGAGCAATAAAGCATCCACATATTGTAAAAGAGTGGAGCCATTAGAAAACAGTAGGGTACTCAGGTCTTGATGTAACTCATGAGGGAAATAAGAAGGTTCCTCTCTAAATCCTTGAGGCATAACTGTACCAGTGCATTGCTGATTATTCCACTTGAAAATGGGTATTGACTATCCAAATCTACTGGAATGCTGAAGAAAGCAGAACACAGATCTGTACATCATGTACAGCTGTAAACAATTTAGAATCAGGAGGAACCCTGGACTATAGGGTATTAGAGTTTGGAACTACAGGAAAGTGAGGGATTCATAATTTGTTAATGGTTCTTAAATCTTGAACAAACTGCCATCTGCAACTATTGAGTTTCCATACAGGTAAAATCAGAGTATTGCAAGGATTAATGCAGGGAAAAATTAATTCATCCTTGAGATACTAATTCTTTAACTCTTAGAATTAGACTGGCAATGGCCTCTGGTTTAAGTAGATAATGAAGAAATTTTAGTAAGTGTTTGGATGTGTTTATATCTATTTTTATAGGTTGGGTACTTTGGAATCTCCCTACATCAGTACTGGATATGGGCAATTCTGGTGAAACAGATAGTTCTGTGGAGTCATGTATAATTTCTCATCCTCAAAATCTAATAAAGTTTACAAAGAAAATATAAGGTCTGCCTCCATATCTTCAAAAATTCTAAGGAGAGTTACCCTTCTGGAGAGAAGCAAGTTATTCTCATTTTTTACAGCAGATCTCTTCTGAGAAGATTTATGGGGGCAGAGTCATAAAGCAAAGAGAAACGTTTTCTCAGTAAAAGGACCTAAAATCATTTGTATTGGTTAGGATAAATATTCCCCTTGAACTTAATTGCTAACCCCCACTCTCTTAATTTGCTTTTGACTTAGATAGTCTTGTTGTTGTAACAGTGTGGGGTTCAGGGTTGAAAGTGTGGCTCCAGTATCTATAAGAACCTTACATGTTTACCCATAAATTTTTAATTGTTTTACCTTGTGCATTCAAATAAATAATGGAGAAGAGGTCACTGATGACCCCAGAGTCCCATCAATATCGAGCAGAGTTTCCTTTATTCCCTGGTAAAAAGTATTTTTCATTTATTTGAAGGCAATCTCTCTTCCAATGATCAGTATGATAGCAAATTAAACAACTATTTCTAGGTCATTGTTTGATTTATGAACTTAAAAACTTGTTTGAATGTATCAATTAGTCATCTAGGTTTGGGTCCTTGTAATTGTTTTAATTGCAAGGACATGAGTTTGGCAGCTTTTTTCAGTTTTGTATCTATTTCTAAGATTCTTTCAACATGTCCAGGTGTGGTTATAAGTTCAGGTATATCCATTGCCTCCCAGCCTATTCTTTGTCATTTTATAAGTCCCCCTATTTCAGTAAACAGGCCATTTACAAAGAAAGCCAACAAATGAGCTATATCTTTAAATCCTGAATACTTTAGAAAAAAAGGTATCTAATCAAGTTTTAAAATCTACAGATTTAATCTCTTTTTATTTACAGATTTGAATGATTGACTAATCAGTGTGTGCTAAAAAAAGTTAGGAATGCTTTTAGTAAATCAACTGCTTTTTTTTTTTTTTTTTTTTTTTTTAGCTTTTTCATTACCATGGGCAGATGGTGCCAGGGAGATTTTGTGGTTTTGAATATCTTACCCAGCTTCCAGCCAGTCTGCCTTATATGTCCAAGCTCCCCTGGGCAGACTAATATATACATTAATTATGTTGGAGAAGAGGAGTGCTTACTGGAACACTGAGACTGATGATTGCAGGCAGGAAGTAAATTGAGAAGTTCTCCCAACAGAGGGAGTCTGAAGATTAGACTTCAGCCCACCCAAGGAAGGAGGTGGATATGACTTTACATAGCACATCAATAAGCAGGGAATTGTTAGTCCATGGGGAGGAGGTTAGAGACTGAGTACAGCCTAGGGCCAATAAGGAACTGTAAAAGTGAATTCTTCCCATGTATGGCTAAAGGGTAGTGGGCTAGGAGGTAGGGTATTCTTGGAATAGGGGAGGGGTTGATGGTTCCTGGGCCTGGAAGGGGTAAAGGCCCTTATTTGCTCCACTCCCACTTTGATATGACTCCTTTGTTCATTCTTGGGGAGGAGATGGACTGCCCCCATGCATGTAGGTTGTGGATTGCTCAATCAATCAGAATTGAGTCACGGCCTTATGACCTGTTAATCATTACAAACCTTCTAAGGGGGAACCTCTAACAAATTGATAAAGATCTAGCAGCCTGGAGTCATAGGATTTTAAATTCCTCATAGAATTTTGGGGATCTTCCTGTGGCTTGGTCAATTCCTTGACTATAGCTAGTAATTCAGCCTTTGGCCATGAGAAAAAGTTATTTGTGGTGGTTCTCTGGTAACCTCATGGGGTCTAATTTTAAAACACAACTGTTTAACTTACTCATCTGGAAAGTAGTGTAACTCTGTGTGTTCATGCAGAAAGGATATACAGTCAGAGGTGAATAAAAAGAAGGATCATTTGGGGTAGGAAAGATGCATGCTGAGTGCTCACTGGCATTAAGGGTATAGGCCTTTACATTCTCATTCATGTTTTTGATGCAGTCTTTTAATAAAGCTATTTTAGAGTCTTGGAGATCTTTGGACTACTCAGCATTCCAATTGCAATAGACATCCCATACATTCTGCCTTAATGGGAGCCTGCCTTTTCAAGTGTACCTCTAAGATGAGTAACCTAATTCAGCTGAAAAATTCCCCATAAGGGTCACTGTAATTCTAAGTTATCCTCAATTATGGTCTGCCCTATGATTCTTAAACATAAAAGGTGCTGGGGTGCCTGCCAGTGGAGTGCTTTGAATATGAGAATCCCACAGCAAATCAGCAGGAAAATGCCATGGACTCCAACACAGAAAGGTTGTGAAGAAAAGCAAAGTGTAAAGACTCCTGATAAAGGAAATCCCTGCCAAGAATAACCACCCTGTTAACACCTGGACAGGAACTCAGTAAGAATGGAGAGCTCAAAGAGAAAAAGAGTGGAGCTTTGAACCAAGACTCTAAAGACTGAGGAGACATCAAGAAGGGCAGTGAGCACAATGGGTTCAGTGGGTACCATGCCTGTCCTTCAGGCTATTCTGAGTCATCAGCAGTTTCCTTCAGGTCCCTTTGCAGTCACCAAAATAACTGTAAAAATAATAATTTAAAACTTCAGCAAAATTTGGTTAGATCTCACGAGTTTTTATTGAATCCATTCAAGAATTGGGGATATTCTAATCACCATGATGTTACTGGAATGTTCTGGGTTCTAGGTCCTTGGCTTCATCTCAAGAAAGAATTCAAAGATATGCTAGTTAAATGAGAGAAGTGAAAGGGTTTATTGGGAAATGAGAATAAAGAAAAGTACACACTCAATACATGGTGTGGATATGATACAGGGTGAAATGCTCAACATGGAGCCCTGGGGTAGGGCTTTTTAAGGCCTTTCCACATTCCCCTTCTCCATAAGAAGGGATCTCAGCTATTTGCTGTCCTGATTGGCTGCCTTTCTACCTTTATCTGTTAGCTTTTAGGGAACCAATAGGCAAAACTCTCTGTTTGGTGTTATCTGGAGCCTCTTTTGAGGCCAGAAGTTTCAAATGGGATCACATGACCAGGGTCTTGGTGGGTTTTTCAGGTGTAAGTTAGAGCTTTGTTTTCAGGCAGCTGTCTTCCCTCAGGGGGTTTCTAGGAGGGGTCTCATGGCTAAGCTCTTTGCTGGGTCTCAGCTGTGATGCTATTGGCTTTGTTCTGAGCAGCCACCTTCCCTCATTTCCTATACCAATTTGCCTCAACAAGATAGAGAGGAATTCTGCTGAACAAAGAAAGCAATGGGCATTTATGACAGAAAAAAGGACTACATTGGAAGGAAATTGGTTAATGCAGACAACATTTCTTAATATGGTTAGTGAAGGCGGTTGCGAACAATGAGGAAGCTAGCTGTCTTAAGGATAGAGCATGTGCAATAGCTGGGTGGCTAGTTTAAATTCTGTATTCTGGGAAAATGTGACATTTACAGCGTATAAACTTATTTGGATTTTGTTTTTGCTGACATGAGGCTTCATTCAAGGGTCTACAGTTGGGCCTACATGATTTTATTTATCAATACTTATCATATTCTAGGCACTAGTCCAAGCAACTAGCTTATACTAACTGATGTAGTCCTTGCAAATGTTGTTTTATTATTACAGAGTACATGTGGAAACTGAGGCTAAAGGAGGACAAGTAGATCATCACATACATGGGTAGTGGAGACAGGATCAAATGTAATCTAGCTCCAGAAACTTCACTTATATCTTCAACAATATAATTCTTCTCTTTAGACACTTGGAATTTATCATATCAATACCAAAAAGATATTTATGGTGCACCTGAATTTTATCCTGTTGTAGGTGACAGGTTTTCCCTTTTCTTTTCCTCTGTTTTATGCTTCTAGATTGTACTATCTTCCTTCTTCTGACCTTCTCTCTCTGTTCTCTTTTAGTCCCTCCCATGATTCCTCCTCCCTGTCTCCCTTTCTTTTATTTCACTTTAACTTCAAATAATCTTCAAGGACACATATAAGTCCATGTATATTTATATTAAATGAGATATTTACATACAAAGTATTTTTCCTTCCTTTCATAAACTTTTTCAATTATTTTTTTCTTAGTAGTTCTCTTACATTTGTGAAATAACTCATTTTAAAAGGCCAATTAATTTATATTTTGATTTTGTATTCTCTTTACCCCATATATATTTTCTTTCTTATTGATTAAACTCTAACCTTCTGGATACCATGAAATCTGTTAAAAAATTTTATTCTCCACAATTGTGAAACAATTTTCATGTTATCAGCACTGTTCTCACCTGCTTCTCATGAAATTTCTCATACTGGCAACAACGGCTTTAATTGTTGTGGATAATCCTCTTCCTTCCAAGGGGCAGTGTACTAGTCTAAGGGTATGTTGGTCTATTTCTGCATAGTTCCCTAGCATTATGGTCTTTTACTGTTCCCTGTGGTTTTGTTGTGAGCCCCTTCTTATTCTATAAAACTCATTAGACAAATGTTATCCCTTTCTACTGGATCTCCACTGAGAACAGAGGCAGAATAAATTACCACCCCCTACTTTCTCCTCACCACCTAATCCATTCAGACTTTCCTAGTAAGCAACACTGTGCAGTTAGGTTTGAGTTTCTCTTAGAAGATTAAGAAAATCTTAAAAGGAAAAAGTTTAAATTTCTAGTTAGCTTATATTTTTCCGAGTCTGCATATTTCCTGCTTGTTGTTCTGTGAAAACTCCTCCAAGCTCCTCTCTTTTCTGGTCTTTCTAAGCAAAACTCTTTGCCTCTTCTACACAGTTGCATAAGGAAGTTAATTCTGGGACAGGAGATGGCAGAATGGGGAAAGAAGACCCTGCCCCAGAACAGATACTGAAACAGAGGGGGGCAGCTGACTCTTTTTTTTTCTGAACAGAAATAGTGTCTATCTCTTCCCTTTAACTGAATATTCTAAATTTCCATTGTCACTGAGAGGTTAAAATGTTTCTGTATGTTCATCAACAGGTAATAAGAAGTTCAAGAAGGGCTGATTTGGAGGGTTTCTAGGCATATGAAAATTATTTCTTAGATCCTGGTCATTAATGCAATTCAAACTATTACCAAGTGTCTAGCTCCACAGACTCTTTATAAGACGTATGATTTATTGTCCAATTCAGGACACTTTTGGGAGTCAAAGAGGGCAAAACAACTTTAAACCAGATGGGATGCTGTGAAATGAGGGGCAACCTGTACAGCTCCAGGCTAACCCAGCTGTTACCCTCTTATAAAGTCAAGGTTCTCAAAATAGAAAACCATGAAAAAACAATCATTGTTTCAAATGTATGCAAAAAACAAAAACAAAAAAAATCAGAATGAACATGCTTAATTGTGAAATGGTTAGAAATTGTCAAGTGCAACTTAATTCTACTGATAATACTTAGAAAATAATTGATGCCCCCTTACTCTAGCCTACAAGTCTCAAACAATCAACTTCTCACCCCTGAATGTTTCCATCATTTACAATGCTCTGCCTGCATTTACTTTCATTTCTTAAGCATGACCAGCTTTCTTCTGCTTAGGAATCTAGCATTTGCTCTTCATTCTGCAGGGAAAACTTCCCTCAAGATCTTCACATGGCAACTCTTCATCACCCCTCATTGTTGCTCTTAAAATGTTCCACATAACACTTATTAGCATTATCCCGAACCCTTGTGGTCCTTTGTTATTTTACTCTTTTTCTCCCAGGAAGAAACCATAAGTCACAGCAGAATATTTTTTTTATTTTGCTTATTACAGCATCCTTAGAATTTAAAACAGTAAACAATGAGGTCTTCCATAAATATTGGCTGGGTATGTAACTAAATTATGAAATTAATATATGAGTGAAGGAATAAGGATTGTGCAATGACCAGATGAACTAAGCTATGTTCTGATTCATTTTCACCTTTTGCTGTGTCAATAACTTAATGGTTATTTCTAGATGAAGATGACAAGTTTAATTTTCATAAAATTTCCCAAATGTAATGAAACCTCTTACTGAGTTGTTTAGTTATTTGAATTGACTGACTCAATTGTTTTGCAGTTGTATGCACATTACAAACAAACAGACCCAACTCTAAGTAAAAACTCCTTTCTAGCCCCCAGCTTTTTTCAGTACCAATTAAACTCCCTTAAACTAAGCCTGTTGAGGCTTTAATTTGTCTTTGTAACATGTGGAAATAACTTTTGGATTGCATTTTAACAAGGTGAACTATCCAAGAAAGTAGCTGCAAATCAATGTCCCTTACCAAAAAAAAAAAAAAATAATAATAATAATAATGTTGGATATTAGTTTTATAAATATTTTTAATTTAATAAAAATTATACATTTTTTTTTCAAATCTTTCATTTTATCTACAGTGATTTTCTTTAACTTCATACTTCTCTTTCTATACATTCAGGTCAAACTCACCTCCAATGGATGGAGAAAACAGGATCTTGTTCAGTGACTGTACTCTCATAGGGTTTTTCACTCATGGGAAAGCCTCAGGCTTCCTTTTCAGCATCATTTGTGGCATCTTCTTAGCCATGATAGTTAATGGGGTCATGATATTTCTGATACACATAGATCCTCAACTCCACACCCTGATGTACTTCCTCCTTAGTCACTTCTCCTTAATTGAGATGATCTACATTTCCACCATTGTGCCCAAAATGCTGGTTGACTATTCAGTGGGCAAGTGAATAATCCCCTTCCTTGCCTGTACAGCCCAGTTTTTTCTCTATATGAACTTTGTGGGGGCTGAATTCTTTCTGCCGGAGCTCATGGCCTATGACCGCCATATTGCCATTTGCCTCCCTCTTCACTATCCTGTCCTCATGAGCCGGCAAGTCTGTTGGATGAGTGTGGCCAGTTCTTGGTTTGGTGGTGATTTGGACAGTTTTCTCCTCACTCCCATCACCATGAGCCTCTCATTCTGTGCCTCCCACAAGATCAATCACTTTTTCTGTGAGGCACCCACCATGCTGAGATTAGCCTGTGGTGATAAAGCCACCTATGAAATGGTGATGTACATTTGTTGTGTCATAATGCTACTGATCCCCTTCTCTGTGGTGATTGCTTCCTATTCTCAGATTCTCATCTCAGTACATCAGATGAAATCAGCAGAAGGAAAGAAGAAAGTTTTTGCCACTGGCTCTTCCCACATGATGGTAGTGACATTGTTCTATGGGGCCACCTTGTACACATATATGCTTCCCCAATCCTACCACACTCCAATCAAAGATAAGATCTTCTTTGCCTTTTACACCATCCTCGCCCCCTTTTTAAACCCTCTCACCTACAGCCTGAGGAACAAAAATGTGACAGAGTCCTTGAGGAAGGTTTGGGCAAGATATGAAGGTGCCTGTGGAGTGACAAGAGAAGAATTCTGAAAATATGAAACTATTACTACTCTTCAGTGGGTGATATGAGGTGATGTTATTTGGAGTTGTGCTATGGGTAGTATAAATAATACACAAAGTAACCACCTATGATAGTTATGCTGAAAGGAACCTCAGAAGTAGATTTATTAAAGATTAAAAGATTTTAATTCATGTACGTTATGATGATGATGATTCATGCATCATAACATGCATGAATGAAAAATGCCAGCATTCCATAAGAGCCATTGGTGTTTATTTCTTATTTGTTTCTCTCTATTACAATCTTTCTCTCATGCCCCTTCTTTGAGTGTAACTCCTATATAAAAATGTTTCCAATATTCTTGTTAATACCATTCACTCTGCCCACCTTCAGGGGGTGGGTAGCTTTATAGGAATTGGTATCTTTTATTATATTGTTTAGTTTGCACATTGATGGGGTTTATGGAAGTTTCCAGGATGTAGGCATTTGAAATACAGTGGCAACTAAAGTGACACAAAATCTCTTAGACTACACCTACACCAAATTACTCCATGATTTAGAATAGCCAGATATTCCTTCTTTGAATGGCAATTGAAAACATTCCTTCTTTTTCTAAATTTGGAGCTGGAAAAAGCAAATCATGTGTTTTTGCAGAAATGTAAAGACTGAACTTATGGGCAAGGATTCTTTCATGTTATATTTGTTACATGAAAAATAATTGTTACTTTTGAAGACATATTAAGAAACAGATGAGGAAGAAGGGCCCCAATAATTAATAAATTTAACAATTACTTTGCAGTTTTTCCATTTCATGACATAAGGATTTGGGTTATTGGACTTCTGGAAATCTTCTGAAGCTATTAGCAATGGATGGGGCTATTTCCATGAATATTTCCCTTCTAAATAAATAGTGGGAGGCTCATTTTTACTTCTCTACAGCACCAGATTTTGCAATGGATACTGTCACAAAATGAGAAAGAAAGAACTAGCTTTCCATTAGAAAGTCAGAGTTGGAAAACCCACTGGAAATGACTTAGTGACATTTTCCTTTAGAAAATTGAGATCTAGAGAATTAAAGTGTTTGTCCTAAATCATCAAGGCCCCTTGAACCATCTCCACATGATGTTATAACAGGGTTCAGTTGCTCACCATTTTAATAAAATTCATTATTGGTTCAGTGATATTTTATTGCTCACCAGGCACTGGTGATGATGAGTGAGGTAAATGCAGTCATGCTTCTTATTATAATGAAAAAGATATTCGGTGTTAGCCAATCTTGGAATACTTTGGGTTGAACTAGGTTTATCTGGAAAGCAGACTTGCCCTATCTAATAGAACAGGATTACCAGATGCAAATTCACAATGCCCTTCCTGAGGTTTTCTATCTAGTTTCTCATTTCCTTCAACATAATCAGAGAAACTTGGAGAATCCTCATCCAAATTGATAGGAGAGAGCATTTCCAAACTGGAAGATGTTGAAATATGAGAAACATGATTAATCAGAAAACAAGGAACTGAACATGATAACTGGAGATCAAATGCAGCTCCACATTTAGAAACCACGTAATGTCTCTTTTCATATATATATATAAAACATCCATGAATGTTTCTAAGGCTCAATTTCCTCTTCTATAGAATTTGATTGGCTACATTTTTCCTACACATGATTTTAAAGATCAAGTAAAATCAACAATAATGATTTATAAATTATTGTCAATTACTTTTTTTCTTCATTAAAAATGTTGTCTTTTATAGTCATGATGATCATGATTATTTTTATATCCTCCCTTTCCCTTTTCCTACTTACCCCTCATACTCTTTAGCATACTATTTAAAAAATAATAATTACACTAAGATTTGGACCATAGGAAATTGATAAAATTAATTTCCCACTACAAGGACTGAAATTAAATTTAATAGCAAGAAAAAAAAAAAAAAGGAAGAATAATGAATTCTAAAAAACAATGTAGTAATTAAATCAAATAGTTATTAGTACACATTTATAAGAATAACTAAAATAACATGAAAACTAACAATAATAAATTCTGGACATTTGGAAGGCAATTTAGTAGTTTAACAAAGTTAAAATCAGTCTTACACTATGATCTTGCACTTGTGTTTCTCAGTTTTTATTTATACTCAATTGATTTGGAAAGTTATATTTATACTCAAAACACAAAACATATATGGTTATAGCAGCTTTATTCATAGTCCTACAAAAATGGAAGCAACAAATATGCCCTTCAAAAGGTGAATGGAGAAGTCTAGGAAAATAACATTGCAGTAGACAGGCAAGGCTCAACTCTCTCACAAAAAACATGGAGAAAGGGCCAAAAATTCTCAAAAGTATGGGCTTTGAGGGTCAGCAGACAAGAACAGTGCAATTTAACTCCCAGGAAGGTGAGGGACAGAGAGACAAAGAACCCAAAATAACAAATCTGTATTACCAAAACCCCATAGCAATGGGAAGGAATCCCATTCCTGCAAAACATTAAGCCAGGATAAAACACCTTGCTCACTACAGTTGACTGTGAGGGGAACAGACAACTTCCTCCCAGCTGTTACAAGAAAAAATTATGGGGTAGTCAAGGGACCTCTCCAAATGAATGCACCTATCAGAGCTAGCTTTGATTCTTGGATCAGACCTGACCAGAGGCACAGGATGAAAGAAACACCTCTGTGGAAAGTTTCACCAACCAGTGCCATCTGCTGACCAGTCTGGAAATTGCATGGAGAAAAACTGATGTTAGGACTCTGTTTCCTCCATCCCTTGAAGAAAATCTGCACCCCCATTAGTGAGTCCATAAGCTGACTGATAACCTACACTGGGCAATTTTAAAGACTTAGAATAATTTGAACCAAATATCAAAGAAAAGCTGTGAAAATAAAAATGCTAAAGTTAAAATTTTGCCATCATAGTAAATACACCAACATATTCAGATGCCTAGACATCAGCAAAAAATTACAAGCCATACTAGGAAATGGTCAAAGGGACAAATCAAATATTCTGAAGAGATACTGGATTTAAGACAATCTCTCATTGATAGTCACACAAATATCCTAAATCAATTCAGAGAATTGAAAGAAAATATAGCTAAAGAGATAAAGGATATTAAGAAGGCACAAGGTGAGCATAAAGAACAATTTGAAAGCATTCAAAGACAAGTGAAAGAGTTTATGGGAATGAAAATCATGACAAATGAGATTAAAAATACATTATAAGCACATAAGAGCATGGATTTACATGGGTCAAACACAGAATTAGTGAATAGAAAGACAAAACATCCAAATTGGAAAAGTCAGGATAAGAGAAAGAGAAGAGAATGGAAAAAAATGTAACAGGGTTTCAAGGAATTGAATGACAATATGAAATGAAAAACATATGCATTATTGGTGTCCAGAAGGAGAATTGAAAAGGGGCAGAAAGAATATTTGAGTATATAATGACTGAAAGCTTCCCAACCCTTATGAAAAACATAAATATCAATATCCAAGAAGGACAACACACCCCAAAGGGAATAAATCTGAATATAACTACCCCAAGACACCCATTATTCTAAATGACAAACTTCAGAGATAAAAAAAAGGATTCTGAAAAAAGCAAGAGAAAAGCAAAACAAAACATACAAGGGAAACTCAGTAAAATTAAGTGCTGACTTCTCATTAGAAAACCATGGAAGTGAGTAGAACGTGGTATAATGTATTTTAGGTACTGAAAGAGAAAAACTGCTAGTCAAGAAATCTGTTTACAAGAAAGTGTCCTTCAAAAATGAGGGTGAGTTCAAAGTCTTTGCAGACAAACAAAAACAGTGTGTCTTACTAAAAACCAGAATTAAAAGAGAGATTTAAAAAGGGATTACAGTATAGTACAAAGAGAATACTACAGCCTAAAAGGGAAAAACAAGTGTGAGAGACTTGGAGAAGAGTGTAGACATTAAGATAATAAGAAAGGGTAAATTAAAGGGTAAAAAGACAGACAACAGTGAGATATGCAACAGTAAGCCCAAGGACAAAATGGATGGAAGTATGTAATGCCTTCACAGTAACAATATTAAATGTTAATGGCTTTAGCTCCTGAATCAAAAGACAGACTAATAGAGTGGAATACACACACACACACACACACACACACATATATATACCATTTATATGCTGTCTACAAGAGACTCACAACATATGGACACAAGCAATTTGAGAGTGAAAGGTTGGAAAAAGGTATTCGATGTAAATAGTAAGCAAAAATGAGTAAGAGTAGTGACACTAATAATGGACAAAATATCTTTTAAATGGAAAATGTTTAAGGGGTGATGAAGGTCATTATATATTAAAAATGGGGCAATTCACCAAGAAGAAATAACTGTGCTAAATATTAACGTACCTAACCTGATTGTGCCAAGATACCTGAGACACACAATGCTAAAACAAAAGTGAGAAATAAATGTCACTACAGTAATAGTTGGAGATTCCAATACAACATTCCCAGTATTTGATAGAATATCTGGACAGAGGATTAAAAATGAACATAATAATTGAATAATATCATAAATGAACTAGGCCTAAGAAATACTTACAGATCATTGCACACCAAAAAGCAGGATACACATTCTTTTCAAGAGCTCATGGATCTTTGTCAAGGATAGAACATATTTTAGGATACAAGACAAGATTCAACATATTTAAAATGTTTGTTATATAAAACACATTCTATGATCAAAATGAAATGAAGTTGGAAATCAATAATGGACAAAAGTAAGGAAAATTCATAAATATAAGGAGATTAAACAACACACCCATAAATGAACAGTGGGTCAAAAAAGCAATTGCAAGAAATCTCGGTAAATATCTTGAAATGAATGAAAAGGAGAACACAAAATATCAAAACCTATGTGACACAACAAAGGCAGTGCTGTGAGCAAAATTTATAGCCCTCAATGCTTACAGTAAATAAGAAAGAGATAAAATTAAAGGTCTAATCACACAGCTGGAGGAACTACAAGAACAATAAACTAATCAAAATCGAAGCTGAAGGAAAGAAATAGTAAAGATCAGAGCAGAAATAAATAAAACTAAGAACAAAGAAACAATATAGAGAATCAACAAAACCAAAAGTTGGTTCTTTGAAAAGATCAACAAATTCTACAAACCCTTAGCTAGACTGACAAAGAAAAATAAGAGAGAAGACACAAATAAATAAAATCAGAAATGAGAAGGGGGACATTACAATTGACCACATAGAAATAAGAGAGATCATAAGAGGATACTATGAACAGCTATATGCCAAAAAATAGGCAATGTAGATGATATGGACAAATTCCTAGAAACACACAAACCACCTACACTGACCCTAAAAGAAATAGCAGACCTCAACAAACCAATCACAAGCAAAGAGATTGAAACAGTCATCAAAAATTTCCCAAAGATGTAAAGGCCTGTACCAGATGACTTCACAAGTGTATTTTACCAGTCATTCAAAGATGACCTAATACCAATTTTGCTCAATCTCTTCCAAAAATTGAACAGGAAAGAAGGTTACCAAATGCATTCTATGAAACTGTCATCATCTTAACACTGAAACCAGATAAAGATACTGTGAAAAAAGAAAATTAAAGACCAATGTCTCTAATGAATATAGATGCAATTTTCTCCCAGAAAAATAGACAATAGACAGGCCAAAACTGTCTAGAAAACTGTTTTAGGACTTAGGACAACAGGGGAAGGATGGGCACCACCCAGAAGAAAGAGGGGTGAAGGAAGGAGAATTGGTGGGGAAGATCATGAGTAAAGCTTCAGGTAACTAAACCCCATCCTCAATGTGGACAGAATTGGGTCTTCCAGCTCATGAATGGAGGCTACAGACTGAGGTTGTCATAGAAGTCCACTTTGCTAGGAAAGAGGAGAGGAAGGGACACAACCTATGGTGGGTACAGATTTTGGCTAGCAAATTTTGTCTACTATATTTCATTGGTCATGCCCTTCCAGGCTAGGGACAGTAACATTGTTTCCCTGTTAGCCAGCAGGGAACTAAAGATAGCCTGACTCCTCAGACACCGTCCCTACTGATATGGACTGGTTGCTTATGACACCTCCCTTTCCTCTCTGGGGAAAGGAAGGGTCTGGCTAGCCGAGAGAGAAGAATGGCTTCTAAGCAAGTTTGATTTTTGAGGATTGGCTCTGGAAAGACCTCCCTGAGGGTGAATTCTCCAAGATATTGCTTCCACACAATCCACAAGGGAAGGGTTCCAGTGAAGACATTCTCCCCAAGGGTTTGAGCTCAGAGGTCTGACAGAGAGCACCATCTTATGGCAAACCAGAAAGGTGCACACAAGGAGGAAAAACATAAATAAAAGAGGCTCTTTGTGTCTTACTGCTTCTCTTCCTGAGGCCCTTTGAAACTGGTCTTTATCCCAATATTGGGTACATGGCCTGGTTTGAGCAGTTAAACAGGGACAATCCTAAAGACCTAGAACAAATTGATCCAAGAATCAAAGAACAGTGGTAATACCCAGCCACACAACACTGAATCTATAGAAAAGAGAAGGAAACTGGCCATCAATTTAAAAAACCTCACCATAATAATCAGATGCCTAGACATCAACAAAAAATAAAAAGTCGTACTAAGAAAAGGGAAGATATAGCTCAGGCAAAGGAACAAATCAAATATCCAGATGCGACCCAGGATTTGAAGCAACCAGTTATGTTCATACAAATCTCTTAAGTGAAATCAAGGAGATGAAGGACAATATGGCTAAAACGATAAAGGACATCAAGAAGACACTGGACAAACAAAAAAAAAAAGAGTTTGAAAGCTTGGAGAAATAATAGAGCTTATGGGAATGAAAGACACAATAGTTGAGAATAAAATATACAATAGGCAAACAACAACAGATTTGAAATCATAGAAGAAAGACTCAGTGATGTAAAAGAAAGAAGAGCTGAAATGGAAAAGACAGACAAAAACAGAGAGAAAAGAATGGAAGAAAACTGAGCAGGAGCTCAGAATGTTGAATGATAACACAAAGTTCACCAATATAAAAGTCATGGGAATTACAGAAGGAAAAGAAAAAGGAAAGGGGGCAGAAAGAATATTTGAGGAAATAATGGCTGAAAAATTTCCAACTCTCATGAATGACATGAATACACATGTCCAGGAAACACAGCATACTCAAATCAGAATAAATATGAATAGACATACCCCAAGACACATAATGTTCAGGATGCCAAATGCCAAATATACAAAGAAACTTCTGAAAGCAACAAGGGAAAAATGAACAATCATATACAAGAGAAGCCCAGTAAGATTTAGTGCAGAGCTTCAAAAGAAACCATGGGGTCAAGAAGACAGTGGAATGATATAATTAACATAATGAAAGATTAAAACTGCCAACCAGAATTCTTCATCTGGCAAAATTGCCCTTTAAATATGAAGGTGAATTTAAAATATCTACAAACAGAAACTATGTCAGTTTCATAAACAAGAATTCAGCTCTCCAGACTGAAAGGAAAATACAGGAGAGAGAGGCTTGGAAAAGCATGTAACAGTGAAGACTATCAGAAAGGGAAAACAAAAGGGTGAAGAGACAGACAAAAATGAGATATTACATGTAATAGTCAAAGAATAGTATAGTTGAAGTATGTTGTAGCCGTTTGGAAGTTTGATGTAATTATGAATTCCAAAAATTGATATTGAATCATGCTTGTAAACTGATCTGTTAATATAGGCATGATTAAGTTATGATTAGAGCGTTGACTGGGTGATATCAGTAGGGTGTTGAGCCTCACCCCTTGGTGGGTAGGGGAATCAAATATAAAAGGCAAGGCAAAGGACAGAGGGAGCAATTTTTGAGAAGCAGTTTTGATGTTGGAGTCTTGAGCTGGAGCCCCAGGAAGTAAGAGAGCTTGGTTATGAGGAAGGAGAAAAGGCCGTGGGATAGAGATGAGACATTTGCCTGAGAGTTCACAGCTGGCCTTGTGGAGTGAAGCAAAGCCTAGAGAGCCTCCTAGTCTACAGCTGACCTTGTAGAGGAAATAGAGGAGCCAAGCCTGGAGAGAAACGCAGCCCCAGAAAGAGAAGAAACCAAGAAATCTGAACTCTGGCAAACGTCAGGAGCTGCCTTGCTCCAACACGTGGCAATGGACTTTGGTGAGGGAAGAAACTTATGCTTTATGGCCTGGTAACTGTGGACTTCTACCCCAAATACCCTTTATAAAGACCAAGTGATTTTCTGGTATTTTGCATCAGCACCCCTTGGCTGACTAATACAGAATTTGGTACCGAGGAGTGGGGAAGTGCTTTTGCAATTACCAAAATGTTGGAATGGTTTTATAAATGGGTAAGGGGTATTTTTTGGAGGAATTGTGAAATGCTTGATGGAAAAGGCCTAGATCACTTTGAAGAGACTGTTGATAGCAATATGGACACTAAAGAGACTTTCTATGATGCCTTAGAAGTAAATGATGAAAGTGTTATTGGAAACTGGAGGAAAGGCGATCCATATTTTAAAATTGCAGAGAACTTAGCAAGATTAACTCCTGGTGTTATACGGAAGACAGAATTTGAAAATGGTGAACCGGTACATTTAGCTGAAGAACTTTCCAAGATAAACTCAGAGAATGTGGCTTGGTTTCTCCTTGCCACTTATAGCAAAATACTAGATGAGTGAAATAAACTAAGGATTGAACTTTTGGGCACAAAGAAAACATAAACTGATTCTGGAACTTCCATGTTTCTGGAAACCAAGTTCCCAAATGAAAGTGTCCCACTTGAAGACTTAGCTAAACCTGGAACTTGTAAATCAGAATTGAAGATACAGTTATCTCGGAAAGACTTGTGGAAAGTCTTACTGTCTGATGGCCTGGACCCCTGCTTCTGGCATACTAAACCAAGAAGATTTTTGAGAGCACTGTATGAACAAAACCACTGTTTGCTTGGACCAAAAAGGACATGGAAAGGAGACATTGACAGAGAAACAGCTTTAAGGAGAAAACCATGGAAGCTGAGATCTAGAATTAAGACATCATCTTGGTCCAAGAGAGGAGTCCCACCCATGTGTACAGAGAGAGTGAGTTTGCCCCACCAGTTGAAGAGGGTGGATGTTCTCACTCAATGTTCAGGAAGAGTTTTGCTGCCCCAGGGTACAGGAAGGGTGGACCACATTCCTCAAAGATTAGGGTGGTTAAATTCAGCACCCCATAGGTCTGAGAGGGGTGCTCCTGTCCCCCATGGATTAGAAAATGCCAGGTGCTCAACCCATTGCTCTGAGTGGGTTGAACCTGTGTTCCAAAGGTTAGGGAAGGCCAAGTGGTCAACCCATTGCTCTGAGAGGGTTGAACCTGTATGCCAAAGGTTAGGGGGGATGTTGTCTTCACCTCACTGTACTAGGGGGGCTAAGACTCTAGACCAAAGATTGGGTAAGATGTGGCAATCACCCCAAAACTCTTGGAGGGTGAGGTCTGGAGCTTGGTTGACACCCAGATGCTTGATGAGGGTGGAACCAAGAAAATGGCCTTTGAGCAAGCCTGTGGAAAGGGTGGGTTCCCATGTGGTCCCAAGGAGAAGAAACCATTGTGTTAAGAATGACTCAGATTTTGAAATCAAATGCAGGATGCCCTGCATATTTACTGAACTGTAGAGAATCCATGACTCATGTTTAACATCCCAATTTCTCCCTATGATAATGAAATTGTTTATCATTCGTCTTTCCACTTGTGCATCACAAGTGGAAGCAGTTAAATGTTTTTTTAAGTTTCAGAGGTCTATAGCAGATGGGACTTTGCCTCAAGATGAACTGTATTTCTTTAAAATGATTATGATATGATTTTGTATTTGCATCGTTATTGATTTAAGGTTTTTTGAATATTGTAATGTATTTTTCGAATTCAGACGGTGGAGTGTAGCCGTTTGGAAGGTTGATGTAATTATGAATTCCAAAAATCGATATTGAATCATGCTTGTAAACTGATCTGTTAATCTGTGCATGATTAATTTATGATTACAGTGTTGACTGGGCCACATCAGTAGGGCATTGAGCCCCACCCCTTGGTGGGTGGGGGAATCGAATATAAAGGCAAGGCAAAGGACAGAGGGAGCAATTTTTGAGAAGCAGTTTTGATGTTGGAGTCTTGAGCTGGAGCCCCAGGAAGTAAGAGAGCTTGGTCCTGAGGAAGGAGAAAAGGACCTGGGATAGAGATGAGACATTTGCCTGAGAGTTCACAGCTGGCCTTGTGGAGAGAAGCAAAGCTAGAGAGCCTCATAGTCTACAGCTAACCTTGTGGAGGAAACAAAGGAGCTAAGCTTGGAGAAAAATGCAGCCCCAGGGAAGAGAGGAACCCAAGAAGCCTGAACCCTGGCAAACGTCAGCAGCTGTCTTGCTCCAACACGTGGCAATGGACTTTGGTGAGGGAAGAAACTTATGCTTTATGGCCTGGTAACTGTGGACTTCTACCCCAAATACCCTTTATAAAGACCAACTGATTTTCTGGTATTTTACATCAGCACCCCTTTGGCTGACTAGTACATATGTAGTGCCATTACAGTAATAACAATGAATGTTATTGGATAAAACTCCCCAATCAAAATATGCAGGATGGCACATGCGCATCCGCCCCGCCTCGTTGCTCTCGCACCTCCACCGGCTGCAGGGGCTGCTGGGAGGATGCCACGGAGACCCCAGAAGATCGGAGATGGACTCAGTGGTTTTTGAGGAAGTGGCTGTGAACTTCACCCCAGAAGATTGGGATTTGCTGAATCGTGCTCAGAGGAACCTCTACAGAGATGTGATATTGGAAACCTGCAGGAACTTTGCCTCAGTAGAAGTCATTTGGTGGAGAGCCTTTGTAAAAGTAATGAAGGTAATCAATGTGGAGAAACCTTGAGCCAGATTGAAAATCTTAATGTGCATAAGAGTTATCCTACAGGACTTGAACCCTAAGAATGCATGAAATGTAGAAAAGCCTTCCAAGGTCATTCTCTCCTTAAGAATAGGCAAAGATCTCACATTGGACACAAACCTTATCAATGTGACAAATATTGATGAACTTGTGGTTGGTCCTCATGCCTGAGCATGAGTTTTGATATCGATCCTCACATATACAGTCAACTGATATTTGAAAAGGCCACCAAGTCCACTCAACTGGAAGAGAATGGCCTCTCCAACAAATGGTGCTTGGAGAACTGGATATACATATCCAAAATACAGAAAACTTTCCTGATAAAAACACTTCAAAAGTTAGGAATAGAACAAAACATTCTCAACACAGCTAACATCTTATTCAATGGTGAAATCCTAAAAGCTTTCCCTCTAAGATCAGAAACAAGACAAGGATTCCCACTCTCACTACTTCTATTTATCATTGTGTTAGAAGTTCTTGCTTCAGCACTTTGGCAAGAAAAAGATGTAAATGGCATCCAATTTTGAAAAAAAGAAGTGAAAATTTAATTATTTGCAGAGAACATGATCATAAACCTCGATAGCCCTGAGAAATCTACAACAAAGTCTCTAGAGCTTATAAATGAGTTCAGTAAAGTTGCAGGTTATTAGATCAATGCTCAAAAATCAGTAGCATTTCTATACACCAATAATGAGAAAACTGACGAGGAAATCAAGAAAAAAATCCCACTTACAATAGCATCTAAAAGAATTAAATACTTAGGAATAAATTTAACTAAAGATGTAAATGACTTGTACGCAGAGACCTAAGTAAATGGAAGAAAATTCCCTGTTCATCAAAAGGAAGAATAAACATCTTTAATATGTCTATTCTGCCCAAACTGATTTATAGACTTAATGTAATCCCAATAAAAATTACTAGAGCATTTTTTACTGAATTGGAAGAGCTAACTATGAAATTTATTTGGAGAGGCAAGAGTCCCTGAATGGCCAAAAACATATTGAAAAAGAAAAATGAAATTGGAGAAATCACACTACCTGACTTTAAAACATGATACAAAGCTACTGTGGTCAAAACTATATGGTATGGCACAAAGATAGACATACTGACAATGGAACTGAATTGAGAGTTCTGATATTGATCCTCACATATACAGTCAACTGATATTTGAAAAGGCCACCAAGTCCACTCAACTGGAAGAGAATGGCCTCTCCAACAAATGGTGCTTGGAGAACTGGATATACATATCCAAAAGAATGAGAGAGGAACACCATCTCATACTCTAGACAAAAATTAACTCAAGATGGATCAAAGATCTAAATATAAGAGCCAAGACCATAAAGATCTTGGAAGATAAAGTAGGGAAGCACCTACAGGATCTTGATTAGGAAATGGTTTCATAAATTTTACACCAAAAGCACGAGCAACAAAAGTAAAAATAGATGAGTGTGACCTCAAAATAAAAACTTTTGTACCTCAAAGGAGTTTTCCAAGAAAGTGAAAAGGCAGCCTGAATAGGCTGAATAAAGGGAGAAAATATATGGTAATCATATATCTGATAGGGACCTAATAGCCAGCATATATAAAGAAATCCTACACCTCGAAAATAAAAAGACAAGCAACCCATTTAAAAAAAATGGACAGGTGATTTGAATAGATACTTCTCCAAAGAAGACATACAAATGGCTAAAAAGCACATGAAAAGATGTTCAATGTCACTAGCTATTAGGGAAATGCAAATCAGAATCACAATGAGATATCATCTTACACCCATTATACTGGAGGCTATTAAATAAACAGAGGACTACAAGTGTTGGACTGTCCATGGAACTGGGGGGAGGGTTGGGGGAGTGAGCAGTTGGACTCTGGATTTGCAAGTATGTGGTTGAAACTGAAACACTGGGAATTTTCTTTTGGCAAATATGGCAGGGGAGGGTTACTAACTTAGGGTGTTGGATGTGGGGTGCATACAGGACAGGGCACACCTGGGGCAGGCTTCTCGGGAGTGTGTGAGTGTTCTTATTGTCATAGTGTGTTATATTAATGTATGGAGACCCATATAATGAATGGGAAGTTGTTGGATTCCCATTCTGGAGAGTCCTGCTATGTTCTCAGATAAAGAGGCAGAAGGCTCTCGAGAGCATAAGCAGTACATAATAGGGGAGGACAGGCAGTTTGTCAAGCCCTCAATGTTGTTGCAAGTAACTAAAAATCTTGTTCTTCAAGGAGTGAAGCTTGGTGGTTGTCTTGGGTCCCAAGGGGAGAGGGAGGGAGGAATAGAATACATGGAACATGGGGCATTTTTGGGGCAATGGAAGTGTTCTACATGATATTGCAATGATGGATACAGGCCATGATAAATTTTCAGCACACACTTTATAAAAGTGGGTGACCCAAAATGTAAACCGTAATGTAAATTGACCACAGTTAGTAGCAATGTTTCATTATTTGTACATCACCTGTAACAAATATACCATCCACATATAAAATTTAATTAACAGGGGAAAGGGGAAATGTAGGAGGATGCTGAGTATATGGAAATCCCCTATATTCTGTACATTACTTTTCTGTAACCTAAATCTCCTTTGAAGACAAAATGAAAAAAATAAGACACTGGGGGAATAAATGGAAGAAAATATTACTACACATAAAAGACAACAGATTTTACAGTGATGAAAGACAATGTCAAAATTTTTAAATTTTAAATTTTATATTTTTATTATTCCAATATTGTTTAAAATTTTTGTATTTTATTTGTTATTTTTAAAACTATCATTATTATTTCATTTTTTAAGAATTATATTTGGTTATTCTGTTGGCTTCATTTTTGAAGTTTTAGATCACAGAAGGGTTACAATTGTGGCAAGGGAGGATCATTGGTGTGAGGTGTCAAGTGATGGGGGATGCATGGGAGGAGGTCCACCTGGGGCACACCTACAAGGCATATAAATGCTTTCAAATGTTCATGGGGCATTTCATGGTGGATGGAGAGTCATACAATAACTGAAAAAATATTGAATTCCCACCCTGGGGATCTCTGCCACATTCTCTAATGAGATAGCAAGAATCCTGAGTATAGGGGCAGTGACTAGTGAAGGAGGATGGGCCATTGATGAGCTCTTGATATTGATGATTGTACTTAGGAAACTTTACTTTTGAAATTGAAGCTTATCCTAGTATTATAGGGTACCTAAGAGTTACCTCCTGAGAGCCTCCTTATTGCTAACATGTGACCTCTCTTTAAGCCAAACTCAGCATATAAATACATTACCTTCCCCCCAGTGTGAGACAAGACTCCCAGTAATGAGCCTCCTGGGCACCAAGGGATTACTACCAAGAACCAACTAGCAATACAACTGGAAAATGACCTCGACCAAAAGGGGGAAAGGATAAAGACAAATGAGTTTAAATGGTCAAGAGACTTCAAAGTGAGTCTGGAGGTCGTTCTAGAGGTTACGCTTATTCATGTCTCAGCAATTCTCATTTACTGCCAAAATAAATATTGCCTCAAATAGCAGGGCTCCTGAGGGCCCTTGAGACATCCAGGCACCATAGGCAGGGCTGACATCTCAGGAGTTTGGTGCCCTGCCAGTGGGCCCTACTTAGGAATTTATGCTCCTCAGTGTGACAGGGCTGGACTCGGTTGTGGTTTCCCTGCACATGGTTCTTCTGTCACTTCTATTTGAACCTATAGTTAGTACTCAAGTTGACAGGTGTCTGTCCAACTCTCAACAGAGTTCCAACACCTACTCTCCAGTTCATTGGCGTCACCCAGGACAACTCACAAGGAGATGATGATGGACAATTACCTTACCAAGGAACCAAGAGAATCTGAAACTGCAATTAATATAGTGCCATCCAACTGCCCCATGGGATCTAAGACCCTTCTCAATTAGAGGTGGAGTGGGCATCACCATTCTAGAATCCTCAGGATTGGGGAATGAATGATGGACTAGAGAAGATTTACTGGTATTCTACTATAGACTTATTGTGATTCTAAAAATGGCAGAACTTTTATCATTGATGTGGAAGAAGTGGCCACTGGAGGTTCTAAGGGCAGGGAGAGGGGAAAAACAGGTGTAATAAGGGGCTACTTTCAGGACTTGGGAATTGTCCTGAATGACACCGCAATGACAAATACAGGCCATTATATAACTTGCCATGACTTACAAATTTCTGCGGAAGAGAGTGTAAACTACAATGGAAACTATAATCCATGCTTAGTGGCAATGCTCCAAAATGTGTTCATCAACTGTAACCAATGTACCACACTAATGAAGTATGTTGTTAATGTGGGAAAATGTGGGAGGGGTAGGAAGCAGGGCATATGGGAATCTCCAATATATTTTATGTAACATTCATGTAATCTAAATATCTTTTAAAATTAAAAGGTATATTTAAAAAAAACTTTCTGTAATGGACTTGAATAATAAGAGCACATCTCTGTGATTAAACTGAGATTACACTTAGATGGATTGTATAAGCATGGGACCATATAACACAGTGAATAATGGACTGTGGTTAATGGTAAAAATATGAGATCATTCTCTTATGAACTATAATAAAAATACAACATTAATATATGGTGTTACTAATAGGAAAGTTTGTGGGAAAATAAACCAAATATATGCTATGGACTAGGGAGAATAGTAGTAGTATGATGATGTTCTTTCATCATTTGTAGCAAATGTGTCACAACAATATAAGGTGTTGGTGGTGGGGCAATGTATGGGAATCCTGTATGGTATTCATGATTGTTTTAACTCACGTCTCAGGTTTTTAAAAAGTGAATGTTTAAAAAATAGAGATGATGTGTGTACACAAATGTTCACAGCAGCACTTGTCAGGATAGCAAAAAAGTAGAAATAACCCAAATATCCATCAAAATAAATAGATTTTTAAAAATTCTATCCTGCTCAAACTCTTCCAAAAAATTGAATAGGGGGGAACACTCCCTAACTCATTCTATCAGGCCAAAGCATACATTCATATTCCACACTTCATATATTAGATGTTAATATTACATAAGTCATATTTTTTACTGTGCATACATTTATATTCCTCATTCCAATACCAAATAAAGATACCAAAATAAAACTACAAATAGTACACCTTGTGAATGTAACTGAAAAGTCCTCAAAATACCAGCAAACCAAATCCAACAGAACATAAAACGAATTATACTTTGTAGTAAAATTGGATTCATCACAAGTATGTGGGGTGGTTTAACATAAAGTAATCAATGAATGTAATATAACACATTGAAACAACAAAGGAAAAAAACAGGATCATCTCAATTGATGCAAAAAAGGCATTTGACAAAATCCAGCACCCCTTCATGATAAAAATGCATAGTAAACAAGGAATAGAAGACTTCCTCAACAATGTTAAAAGACATCTGTGAAAAACCCAAAGTTAACATTCTATAATGAAAGAATAAAAGCTTTCTGTCTAAGACCAGGAACAAAACAATGATGCACACTGCCAATATTATTCAACACTGTCCTGGAAGTTTAGCCAGAGAAATTACCCAAGAAAAATAAAAGGCATCGAAATTGGAAAAGATAAAAATAAGACTTATCTGAAGATGACTAATCCAATATACGGAAAATCCTGAAAAGTCCACAAAAAAAGCTACTGGAACTAATAAATGAATTCAGCTAAGTGGCAGGGTACAAGATTAACACTCAAAATTCAGGAGTGTTTCTATATACTAGTAATTCATAATCAGAAGAAGAAACCAAGAAAAACTCCTTTCACAATAGCAACTAAATAAATCTAATACCTAGGAACAAATTGAAGAATGTAAAAGACTTCTCCACAGAAAATTACAAATCATCACTAAAAGAATCAAGAGAGACTTACATAAATGGAAGGACATTCGTGTTCAAGGACTAGAAGACTAAACATTGTGGTTTGATTTGTATTTCTCTAATGGTTAACGTTGCTCAGCATCTTTTCATGTGCTATCTGGATATTTATGTATCTTCCTTGGAAAAATGTTCAAGTCTTTTGCCCATTTTTTCCAGGGCTCATGGGTCTTTTTATTGTTGAATTGTGGAATTTCTTTACACTATTGCCTAACAAAAGATCCTGAAGTTGCTTCCCTGTGTTTTCTTCTGAGAGCTACATGGTTCTTGTTCTTATATTTAGGTCTTTGTTCCATTTTGATTTGGTTGCTGTATATGATGAGAAGTAGGGAACCACCTTCATTCATTTGTACATGGACTTCGAGTTTTCCCATGACCATTTTTGGAGAAACTATTATATCCCCAGAGAATGAATCATCAGTTGGCCATAAATATGAGGGTTGACATCTGAACTCTCAATTCAATTTCAGTGGTCAGAATGTCTCTTCTTATGACAGTACTGTGTTGTGTTGATTACTAAGGTTGTGTAATTATCTTTAAGATTGGGAAGTACAAGTTAAGCAACTTCATTTATCTTTCTCAAGAAGGCTTTGAGTATTGAGAAACCTTAGCCTTCTATACAAATGTGATGATTGGCATTTGGAATTTTTATTGGGATTACATGGAATTTTTATTGGGATTACATTGAATCTATAAATCACTTTAGGTGAAGTGTTTAAAAATGTTCCAGGGTTGAATATGATGTCCCATCAAGAACTAGCTACTTTTCGTTAATGTAGGAATTATTAAGTGGAATTTTATTTCTATTAGCAAAGCCTACATAGTTATCATAATACAAAAGGACAAGTATTAAAACAATATTGGTTATTTCTCAAATTGATCTAACTGACTTAAATGTGTGAAAATTTCCTGGATAAATTCAGTTGCTCAGAAAACCTAGAGAGATAAAAATGATAACAAAATATTATCATGCCTAAACTGCAAGGGCTATGAATATAAATCAACTCTAAATTTCTTTCAATTTTATCACAGTGTGAGCAAAACTCATTATTAAAGGACCAAATATTACAATACAGAGGATATGATGGATATAAAATGGTGTATATCATGTAATATACATTTATTTATACTACATACACAAAAAATCTGGATTCAGCATTTCGTCATTGATTTGGGACAGGTTTTTTGTTTAAGTTCAATAAACACAGGATTCAAAGAAATCTTTATTTCTAGCTAGAGACTTTTCATTTATTTCTGCCTTACAAAGCTGAGCAAAGTACTCAAATCTTGAAATCTCACTTGAGTCTAAAATCTCTGAGTGACAAAAATAATGAATAAAATGACAGACTATTTTTATTAAGCTTTGCTAAAGAAACCTCACAAATATTAGCAAGTTCTTATCAAATTAATCCTACCAGCAACATCAGTTTTAGATACATCCATGATCTTCTCCAGCACTTTACAGAAAATAAAATCGAAGTAGGGAGCTGATGTATTCTTTTACAAAGGCTTTTAGAAACAATTACCATTTGACCCATCAAACCCACTTCTAGGTATAAACAAAAAAATTTTGAAAACAAGAACTTCAAGAGATATCTGCACACTGATGTTCATAGCAGCATTATTCACAAATGCCAAAAGCAATACATGTGTCCAATAACGTATGAATGGGTAAATAATATGTAGTCATTTATTCTTTACAAGGGAAATCAGAAAATACTTACATGAATGAAAACCAAGACACAACATACCATAATTTACGGGATACAGAGAAGGTGATTATCAGAACGAAATTTATAGTTGTGATTGCCTATAGTAAAGAGGAAGAAAGATATCAAATTAAGAACCTCGCTTGCCATGCTCAACTAGAAAAAGAAAAGTAAAGTAAACACAAAGTTATCAGAAGGAAGGAAGATTAGAGAAGAGATAAATAAAATAGGGTAGAAAAACAATTGAGAATAAACAAAACAAAAAGTTGATTTTTTAAAACAAAATTAACAAGACTATCTAGACTCACAAAGGAAAAAAAACAACTAAAATCAGAAATGAAAATGCTGATGTCACTACTGATCTTACAGAAATAAAAAGGATTATAAGCAAATCTATGAACAATTGTACACAACAAATTAGGGAAGGAGAAGGAGTGGGTACTCTCACCAGTGTTGGCCATGGTTATTCCAGGAACTCCGCAGGAACCCAGGGGGCTAAAGGGACCCCTCTCCCCAACACACACAAGGAACCTGGGCGCCTGGTGGGGTGTTCCTGTCTAGTCTGCTACCGGGGATGTCCTGGAGCAGGGGCACCTTCTGAGCCAGGCCTCGCCGCCTTCTGCCTTGACCCGCACCCCACCCCGGCGTGGGCGATCCCCTCAGCAGCCTCCTGCTCCGCGTCTGCCAGACAGAGCCGCCGGCCGCCCAGCCCTGGACCAAGGAGCCCGGCGGGACCGGCAGCATTAGGACGGTGCCAGGGCGCTCCAGGGCTACCGGAAGGTCAAGGGAGGGGCGCGGGGAGCACGATCTCCCCCTACCAGCGGGCAGCAAGTCCCCGGGAGAGGGGAGAGGGTCCAGGAGCGGCCCGGGGGCTGACTCTCGGTCTCCCCGAAGGCCGCCAGCGCCTGAGCGCACCTTGGGCTTTGGCGTGGGACCCTCTGAGCGTCGCCTACCGCGTAGGGGCTCGGCCGCCGTCCCGTCGCTCGGCCACCGCCTTCTAGGAACTAGGAGCCGCAGGACTACAGCCCCGAGAGCCTGTGGGAGGGGCATGGGGACCACCTGGACCTTGCGGGCGCACAGGGAGCCCCGCCCTACGGCCCCGCGCAGTACTAGAACCCCTCCCCCCACCTCCGCCTGGTGAGGCTGCTCCTTTCGCGCAGCCCCCAGACTTGGAGGCTTCATAGTCCTGGTACCCTTAACCCTCATCGCTTCAGGGCTCTGAACCCTCCTTGAAGAGTTCACGATTGTAAACTTTTTTCAAATGTAAAAGTACAGTTCCATAAAGTCTGGGGTAAAACTTTTCTACACGCGCAGCTTGTGGCTTTGGGGAATTTAATTTACAGCTTTTCCGGAGGTGATCTCTTGTTTTCTGAGCCTGAGAAGAATTTATTGGAGGGGGGGGGAGCTAGTTTTAATATTGTTTTCCCAAAGGTAATATGCATTTTAATAGATTTGTATTTTTTTAAATCTGTGCTCTTTAGATATTTAAAAAGAACAAAAAATGAATAACGTAGTATATACCTACAATGGAATATTTTCAGATGGAAAAAGAAGTGAAATTCTGAAACGTACAATAACTGGGTGAACCTTAAAGACATCAAGTTGAGTGAAATAAACCAGCCGCAAAGTACATGTATAGTGTAATCTCACCTTTGTTAAATAATCAGAATAAGTAAACTCATAGAGTTAGCATCTAGAATATTGGTTACTAGGGGATGGGATGAGCTAGGGAATGAGGCGTTAATGCTTAAAATGTACAGAATTTCTAATTGGTTTGATCTTAAATTTTGGTAATGGATGTGATGATGACAGTACAACATGAACATAATTAACAACACATAATTGTGTATGTCAGTATTAAAAAGGGGAAAGTCTAGGTTGTATATATGTTAGTAGAATAAAAATAAAATAAAAAAGCAAGCATAGGACTGCACCATGCAAATGGTGAAACTTCTGTAGTCAATGACCTTTCATGAAGTGTAAAAAACATACCAAAGTAATGCAAGTTGTTAATAATAGGGTGGCATATGCTAACTCTGTATTTTATTCATGACTTTCTGTAAACCTACAAATTCTCTATATTAAAAAGCAAAGGAAGGATAAACAAACAACAAAAAATAATGAATATTTAGATTACCCTACCAGACAAAGAACCATATCCAAGTGAGGTGTGTTTTGAGGGCAAAGGGAATATGGAATGACCAGTGGGGAAAAAAAGTATTTATAAATATCAATATGACATTGTGTCTAGCTTCAGAGATGATGCATTTATTGTTATGAGTATTTCTTATTTTGTCACAAATATGTTTGCATGTATATACAAGTGGCTGCAGTTGTCTGTTTTGTGACATTTCCAACTATATTTGAAAAAAACCGTATTCATTGTCATGTACTATTTCTTTTGTTTTCTATTTTTCTTTTATTTTGTACTTTTAATAATTGAATATATAAGCAATTAAAAACTAAAAAGTAAACACAGATGAATAAATACATACATATCTCAATTAAATGTACTGGATACATATAAAATTTTTTGAATCAAACAATATGTTACACAATATATTTGGTTCATAGTCACACAATCATACAATATTTGTCCTTTTGTGTCTGGCTTGCTTCACTTCAGCATAATGTCCTCCAGGTTCATCCATGTTGTCATATGCTTTATGACTTCATTTCTTCTTATAGCTGCATAATATTCCATCATGTGAACAGACCACGGTTTGTTTATCCATTTGGCTGTTGATGGACACCTAGGTTGTTTCAAACTTTTGGCAATCGTGAATAATGTTGCTATGAACATCAGTGTGCAGTTGTCTGTTCAATTCACTGCTCTCAATTCTTCAGGGTATATACCCAGTAGTGGTATTGCCAGGTCACGTGGCAAGTCTATGTTCAACTTCTTTAGGAACTGCCAAACAGTCATCCACAGTGGCTGTACCATTCTGCATTCCCACCAACAGTGACTAAGTGTTCCTATGTCTCCACATCCTCTCCAATACTTGTAGTTCTCTGTCTTTTTAATAGTGGCCATTCTGAAAGGTGTGAAATGATAGCTCATTGTAGTTTTCATTTGCATTTCCCTAATGATTAGTGATGTTGAGCATTTCTTCATATATTTTTTTTGCCATTTGTATTTCTTCTTTGGACAAATATCTATTTAATTATTTTGCCCATATTTTAATTGGGTCATTTGTCTTTTTACTGTTAAGTTGTAACATCTCTTTATATATCCTGGATATTAAACCCTTATCGGATAGTGATTTCCAAATATTTTTTCCCATTGAGTGGCTGCCTTTCACTCTTTTGGCAAAGTCCTGTGATGTGCAAAAGTGTTTAGTTTTGAGGAACTCCCATTTATCTATATTTTCTTTTGTTGCACATGCTTTGGGTGTAAGGTCCAAGAAGCCACCACCTACTACAAGTTCTTGAAGATGTTTCCCGATATTTTCTTCTAGTATTTTTATGGTCCTGGTTTGTGTATTTAGAACTTTGATCCATTTTGAGTTGATTCTTGTATAGGGGGTGAGATAGGGGTCCTCTTTCATTCTTTTGGTTGTAGATATCCAGTTCTCCCAACACCATTTTTTTTTTTTTAAAGAGTTTTTAAATTTATTTATTCATTTATCCCCCCCTTGCTGCTTGTGCTCGCTGGGTCAGCTAACCACGCCATGCGGGCAGGCTTGCCTTCACCAGGAGGCCCCGGGAACCGAATCCGGGGCCTCCCATATGGTAAACGGGAGCCCTACTGATTGAGCCACAGCCGCTTCCCTCAACACCATTTTTTGAAGAGATTGTTTTGTCCTGTTAACATGGACTTCATAGATTTGTCTAAAACTAGTTGACTGTATAGGTGAGGGTTTATTTCTGGGTTATTAATTCTATTCTATTGATTGATGTGTCTATCTTTATGCCAGTACCAAGCTGTTTTTTTTTTGTTTTGTTTTGTTTTGTTTTGTTTTGTTTAGATGACACAGTTTAATAGTTTTGATGATATTTACCATGTCCTGTGTCCATTACTGTAAGGTAATGAAAAACCTTCCCCATGACCACCAAACACCCCATTAGATCTTGACTGTTCCCTTCTGTTTTGACCACTGTGGTTTTGTAACATGTTTCAAGATCAGGCGTGAAATTCCTCCCACATTGCTCTTCTTTCTTAGAATGTTTTTGGCTATTTGGGTGTACTTACCCTTCCAAATGAATTTGATAATTGCCTTCTCTAATTCTGTAAAGTAAGCTGTTGGGATTTTGATTGGTATTGCCTTGAATCTATAAATCAGTTTAGGTAAGACTGACATCTTCACGATATTTATTCTTCCAATCCATGAACATCAAATGTCTTTCTGTTTGTTTAGGTCTTTTAAATTTTCTTTTAGCATTGTTTTGTAGTTTTCTGCATATACGTCCTGTACTTCTTTGGTTAAATTAACTCCTAGGTATTTGAGTCTTTTTGTTGCTATTGAAAATGGAATTTTCCCCCTGATTTCCTCCTCAGATTGTTCAGTACTAGTGTACAAAAATATTACTGATTTTTGCCTGTTCATCTTTTATCCTGCCACTTTACTGAACACGTTTATTAGCTCAAGTAGCTTTTTTTTTTTTTTTATTGTGGGTAAAAATAAAAATTCTCACAATACATACAAACATTTGCAAAATGATATATAAATATATATGCATATATGTGTATTTGCTTACAAAAATGTTATATATATATATATATACATATATTTTAAGAGGTGCTTAGATTACCCAAACTGTGAATATAAGCCCTCTCTCACTTGGAGTTGGAGCTCAAGTAGCTTTGTAGTGGATACGTCAGGATTTTCTAAGTACAGGATCACGTCATCTGCAAACAGAGTTTTACTTCCTCTTTTCCTATTTGGATGACTTTAATTTTTTTTTTTTCTTGTTTAATTGCTCTAGTTAGAACTTCTAGTACAATATTGAATAACAATGGTGACAGTGGGCATCCTTGTCTTATTCCCGATCTTAAAGGAAAAGCTTTCAACTTTCCCCATTGTGTACGATGTTGGCTGTGAGTTTTTCATATACACCTTTTATCATATTGGGGAATTTTCCTTCTATTCCTATCTTTTGAAGTGTTTTTATCAAAAAGTATGCTGGATTTTGTCGAATGCCTTTTCTGCATCAATTGAGATGATCATGTGATTTTTTTCCTTCCATTTGTTAATGGGGTATATTACATTGTTTGATTTTCTTATGTTAAACCAACCTTGCATACCAGGAATAAATCCCACTTTGTCGTGATGTATAAGTCTTTTGATATGCTGTTGGATTCGATTTGCAAGTATTTTGTTGAGAGTTTTTGCATCTATATTCATTAGAGGGCTTGGTCTGTAATTTTATTTTCTTGTAGTATCTTTATCTTTATCTGTCTTTGGTGTTAGGGTGATGTTGGCTTCATAAAATATGTTGGGTAATTTTTCCTCCTCTTCAATTTTTTGGAAGAGTTTAAACAGAATCAGTGTTAATTCTCCTCTAAATGCTTGATATAATTCACCTGTGAACCCATCTGGTTCTGGACTTTTCTTTGCTGGGAAATTTTTGATGACGGATTCAATCTCCTTAAATGTGATTGGTTTGTTAATTTCTTGTAGCATCATTGTACATTGGTTGTGCCTTTCCAGGAATTTTTCCTTTTCATCTAGGTTGTCTAGTTTGTTGGCATATAGTTTCTCATAATATCCTTAGATTCTATTTATTTCTGTGGGGCCATTTGTAACTCCCCCCTTTTATTTCTGATTGTATTTATTTGTATTTTCTCTCTTTTTTTCTGTTAGTATAGCTAGGGATTTGTCAATTTTATTGATCTTCTCAAAGAACCAGCTTTTGGTTTTGTTGATTTTCTCTTTTTTTGTTGTTCTTGTTGTTGTTGTTGTTGTTGTTCTCATTTTCATTTATTCCTGCTCTAATTTTTATTATTTCTTTTGTTCTACTTTGGGATTTCTTTGCTGTTCTTTTTCTAGTTTCCCTAGTAGTTCAGTTAAGTCTTTGAATTTAGCTCTTTCTTCTTTTTTAATACAGGCACTTAGGGCTATAAATTTCCCTCTCAAGACTGCCTTCACTGTATCGCATAAGTATTGATACGTTGTGTTCTCATTTTCATTTGTCTCAATATATTTACTGATTTCACTTGCAATTTTCTTTTTTGACCCACTGATTATTTAGGAGTGTGTTGTTCAGCCTCCACACATTTGCAAATTTAATTTTTTCCTGGTTATTATTGATTTCCAGTTTCATTCAATTATGATCTGAGTAGGTGCTTTGTATAATTTCAATCTTTTTATATTTATTGAGCACTGAATTGTGCACTAACATGTGGTCTATCCTGGAGAAAGATCCATGGGTACTTGAGAAGAATGTATAACCTGCTGAGTTTAGATGCAGTGTTCTGTATATGTGTGTTAGGTCTAACTTGTTTATCATATTGTCAAGTTCTCTGTTTCCTTATTGATCTTCTGTCTAGTTGTTCTATCTAATGATGTGAGTGGGGTGTTGAAGTCTCCAATGATTATTGTAGAAATATCTATTTCTCTCTTCAGTTTTGCCAGAGATTGTCTCGTATTTGGGGGCACCTTGGTTAGATGCGTAGATATTTATGACTGTTATATCTTCTTGGTGGACTGTCCCTTTTATTAATATATAATGACCTTCTGTATCTCTTATCACTTTTTTGCATTTAAAGTCTGTTTTGTCTGATATTAGTATAGCTACCCCTGCTCTTTTCTGGTTACTATTTGTTTGGAGTATCTTTTTCCAATCTTTCACTTTCAGCTGGTTTGTATCCCTGGGTCTAAGGTGAGTTTTTTGTAAGCAGCATATGGATAGCTGATTTTTTTTTAATCCATTCATCAGCCTTTATCTTTCGATTGGAGAGTTTAATCCATTCACATTCAATGATATTACTATAAATGCGCTATTTACTTCCTACATTTTATTCTTTGGTTTTCATATGTCATTTATTTTGTCTGCCTTTTTACTTTTTTGGTTATCCTTTCTGCTATTCTTTCTTCTATAGTCTCCTCCAAGCTCTCTCTCCTGTCTTTTTCTTTCAGGTTCTAAGGCTTCCTTTAGTATTTCCTGCAAAGGTGAATTATTTTTGCAAATCTTTTAAATTTCTGTTTGCTTGTGAAAATTTTATACTCATCTTCATATCTGAAGAACAGTTTTGCTGGATAAAGAATTCTTGACTGGCAGTTTTTCTCTTTCAGGTTCCTGATTGTATCATACCACTGTCTTCTCGCCTCCATGGTTTCTGAAGAAAAATCTGCACTAAGTCTTACTGGATGTCCCTTGTATGTGATGGTTTGTTTTTTCCTTGTCTGATATTGGTATAGCTACCCCTGCTCTTTACTGTTTGCTATTCGCGTGGAGTATATTTTTCCAACCTTTTACTTTCAGCCGGTTTGTATCCCTGGGTCTGAGGTGAGTTTCTTGTAAGTAGCATATTGATGGCTCATGTTTTTTTATCCATTCTGTCAGCCTGTATCTTTTGATTGGAGATTTTAATCCATTCACATTCAATGATATTACTGAAAATGCACTATTTATTTCCTCCATTTTATTCTTTGGTTTTCATATGTCATCTTATTTTTGTCTCTCTTATTACTCTTTTGGTTATCCTTTCTGCTTTTCTTTCTTCTATACTCTCCTCCAAGCCTCTCTCTTCTGTCTTTTTCTTTCAGGTTCTAAGGCTTCCTTTAATATTTTCTGCAAAGGTGGATTCATTTTTGCAAAATCTCTTAGTTTCTGTTTGTTTGTGAATACTTTACCCTCACCTTCATATTTGAAGGACAATTTTGCTGGTTAAAAAGTTCTCGGCTGGCAGTTTTTCTCTTCCAGTTTCCTAATTGTATCATACCACTGTCTTCTCGCCTCCATGGTTTCTGAAGAGAAATCTGCACTAAGTCTTACTGGATGTCCTTTGTACGTGATCATTTGCTTCTCTCTTGCTGCTCTGAGAATTTTCTCTTTATCTTTTACATTTGACATTCTGAATAGAATGTGTCTTGGAGTCGGTTTATTTGGATTTATTCTCATTGGGGTACGGTGTGCTTCTTGGACATGTAAGTTCATTTTTTTTGTGAGTGTTGGGAAATTTTTAGCTATTATTTCCTCAAATACTCTTTCTGCCCCTTTTTCTTTCTCTTCCCCTTCTGGAACTCCCATGACACGTATGTTGTTGTGTTTTGTGTTGTCATTCACCTCTCTGAGCCCCTGCTCAATTTTTTTCCATTCTTTTCTCTCTCTGTTCTTTTCTTTCTTCAATTTTAGCTGCTCTGTATTCAGTATCAGTTATTTTTTCTTCTCTCATTTTGAGTCTGCTGTTGTATGCCTCAAATATATTTTTTACTTCACTTATTGTATCTTTTATTCCCATGAACTCCATTACTTTTCTATTCAGGATTTCAAATTCTTCTTTGCATTCGCTCAGTGTCTTCTTGATGTCTTTTATCTCTTTAACTATATTGTCTTCCATCTCATTAATTTGATTTTGGAAATGTGTGCTCATCTCACTGATTAGTTCTTTCAAATTCTGCATCTCTTCTGGGACTTTGGTGTATTCTTTTCCTGGGCCATGTCTTCTATTTTCTTAGTATGGCCCATAATTTTTTGCTGGTGCTTAGGCATCTGGTTAGTTTGTATTTTACTTAGATGCTCTATCTCTTTCTCTTTTATGGGGTTTTAGTGGCAGGAGGCTGTGAGTTACCACAGCTCTTTGATTTTTGGCTCAACCTTGATTGTTAGGATTGTCCTGCTGGTTGCTCAAAACTGGGCACTGGACCCAGTATTGGCTGTAGAGTTGTTTCCTAGGTCCTTGGGCAGGGAGGCTATAGAGCCCAGGAAAAGCCTCTCCTACTTATTAATTTTCTTATGTGCACTTCCTTGGTCTGCCAGGAGATCGCGCTCATTGGCAGCTCTCAATTCAATGCGTGGTCAGAGCATATTTGTTGTGACACAGACCAGATTAATGTGATAGAACTTCCTGTCTGGAAGCTAAGAGCCTTGTAATTCTACTTTTTGAGACAGTTCTCCAGACTTCTCTGGTAGTGCCCCCCTTTTTCCACCTAGGAAATATTTCCACTCCCTTCTGAATCCTCAACAATCAGTACCTGTTAGTAGAGGAAGAGATTGGGAGGTTTTCATATCTTTAACCCCTTTCAGTCTCCAAGGCAAACAATGGCGGAACCCCACCTGTCCTGGAAGGGCTCTTGGGACAAGGCCAACCAAACCTGTCAGTCAAAAGTAGGGTCAGCCCCAGCTCTTTCTCCCCTCTCCTGTGGAGTCCTCAACAATTAGTCCAGGCTAGAAGAGAGGGAGGTTGGGACAGTTGGATTTCTCCAGTCCTTCCTAGGCTCCCAAGGCAAAACATCGTGTGGAAGGGTCTGTGGGGCTCTGCAGCCCAAATTTGCAGGTCAGAACCTGAGTCAACCTAAGACTGTGTCCGTCTCTCTCCCCTCTCTGGAAGTGGTAGGTCCCTGGAGCCACCTTTGTCTGTGGTCACAGGCCCAGTGGCCCAAGAATTCTAAAGCATGTGGGGGAGGGTGACAGCAGCAGCAGAAGCTGCTAGTTCCAACTCACAGTTCTGTTCTCACGATTTCCCTCTTTTGTCCCTCTCTCCTCTGGGTGGTGTGCAACCTTCACCTGCTGTCCTAAACCGTAGAAAACCTTTTTTGGAGCTGTTTCAGCCTGTCCTCTATTTTTCTTGAGAAGAGATTCCCGTGTCTTACTAGTCTTCCATCTTCCCGGAAGTCCTTTCCCCTCCATTTTTGATGTAACATTTATGTAATCTAAAGCTTCTTTAAAAATTTAAAAATTAAAAAGACAAATTATAGGGGATTCCCATATGCCTCTCTCCCCTCCCACCACATCCTCCCCAGACAGTAACATCCTACATGAGATTGGTTCATTTTTTATAATTGATAAACAAATATCAAAGCATTGCTACTAACCATGGTCAATGGTTTACATTATGGCTTTCCTTTTGCACTGTGTACTTTTATAGGTTCTGACAAAATGTATAATGGCCCGTATGAGGAAAATGGCAACAAAATATGTGGCTTGCATAGTCACAGGCAGCAAACTCACTAAGCCCATGGCTGAGAATTCCCACTGCTGGTTCCTGTTCTGAGGACTTCTAAGATGTTTATGCTGTTATTGCTTGAACAGAAATTTAAAGCCCTGAATTCATCCCTTTGTTCCTCCATTGTCTCTAGCACATTAGAAGTACCAAGCCAATCTCACTGCATTTGTGAATTTCACACAAATGAAATATCTGGTCAACAGAAACTTGCCACTTATAAGTCTTTGATGAGGAGTATCCAATAGTGATATTTTGCATAGCTATATTGACACATCACATCATGAACTGCCAGTCTTCTTCCCACTGGAAATAGAGTTGTTTTAATTTGAACAGGTTAAGAACCAACTCCAAAAGCCCCAGGACCAACTTAAGAAAATTATCCTATAGTTTAAGTTCTTCTGCTGATCTCAAAATTGGTACTAGTCAGAATTCTCCAGAGAAATAGAAGCAACAGCATATATGTATGTGTGTAATTGTGTGTGTATATATGTATGTAGGTGTTTGTGTGTGTGTGTGTATATATATATATATATACACACAAACACACATATATAGGATTTATTATATCTATAATTTGTTATGAGGAATTGGCTCATGAGATTGTGGGGGTGGCAAGTATGAATCTGAAGGGTAGGCAGGAGGATGGAGGTCCCTGTAATAGTGATATTAATGTCTTGAGTATGAATTCCTTAGTTTGCAAACTCAAGACAGAGTAGCAAGTGTAGTCTTGAGACAGAATTCCACCCTCCTGGAACCCTTAGTTTTGTTCATTTAATGTATCCAACCAACTGGATAAGGTACACTTACATTATCCAGAGTAATCTGCTTTATTTAAAGCCAACCAATTATAGATTTCAATCTATTTATAAAATAGCTTCCCAGCAACATCTATGACATTATTTGACAGTAAAACTGGGCACTATAACACAGTGAAGTTGATATGTAAAATCACCATCATATCAATCTAATGGTTGCCAATCTGTTGCCTCTAATGCTGATGAATGTAGCTATATGTGAAATTAAATGCTTTGTATCAAACAACAATGAAGCTCATCCAGCTATGAGAAATTTACAAAATGGGGCAAAACAAAGGCTGGCACCTGAGTCAGGTCATCTGCAGATGACAAGTCAGGTCAAAACACAGTTCCACAACATAGTAATAGTGTTTTTTTTTCATGACCAGAATTTCTTAAATGCTCTCTGCATAGGAAAATTGGATAAACAAGCATCAAGGCCTTGATTTTGAGAAGCTAACAAGTGAAATGTTTGTTATCTTTAGGTTAAGAATGTATAATACTCAAGAGTGAGTTATTTATTGTCACTGTTGTTCAATTCCTTATCCTGTCTCTATTTATTCATATTTTTTCTTTTAAAATACTTTTTTGCCATATACTTGGAAAAGACATGAAATTTTGTGTATATAAGTTAAAACAGAGGGCATTACTATTAAAGGAAAATCAACATATAACGCAGTTGGAATTTATATAACAATTAATTAATGCAAATTATTTCAGTATTGTTTAAATTTTCTTAAATAATATTTTAGAAGTAGTTATATAGGGCTGAATTTCCTTTTTATCTACCATAATGTAAAGACTTTTTACCTACCATAATATAAAGGACTTTTTCACAAGTTGGTTCTTCAGGACTTTTCTTATTATTTGCCCATTTTGGCATTTCTGTTAGACTTGAAATATTTACATATATACATACATAGTGAGTCAGATGGAAGCTTACTTATATGAGGAATGAAAGACACAGTTTCATGAGTAATAAATCAAACCAGTTTTTTGATTCATACTTATAGGATTGCATATTAAATAAAAGAGACTTAGGTATTCTGTTAAATCTTGATGAAGTCATAGGCCTGATGTGGTCACATATAGGAAATTCCCACATAGAGCAGGTTTATCAACACTGCATGAAACATATATTTTTTTAAATGATTAAACTCATATGGTACTGATTTCAATAAGATATTTGTGATGACCTATTATATCAAAGAGATTTAATGAGAATAAAAATTACTTACCTAACAAAGATAACACAAATTTTATACAGTCTTTAAAATAGATTATTTAATTCTATCTTGACTATATTTGTACAAACCAGAACTTCAACTTAAAATCCTTAAGGTTTTTATTTTTTGTAATTGTTTTATTAGAGAACTTATGGATATACAGAACAATCATGCATAAAATACAAGACCTCCATACATCATCCATCCACCAACAACTTGAATTGCTGTGGAACATTTTTACAATTGAGGATAGCCCTTGTTTTAATTTTCCAAAGTCTACAAACGCAATATGCCACAAATGCATTTGTTATTACAATGGGGATTTATTAATTTATAAGCTTACAGTTCCAGGGATGTGAAAGTGTCCAAATCAAGGCATCATCAGGAGATGCTTTCTCCCTGTGCTGCAGCTTTGGTGACCAGGCATACAGTGGTTTCTGCTCAGCTCTCTGCTCTCCTGCAGGCCTCATTGCTTTCATTTTCTGGCTTCAGTGGCTCCTTTCAGTATCTACATTCCATTAATTTCATCTTCTGGCTCCCAAAGCCTTCTCTCTCAGATTCTGGATGTTTCTGTTTCTGCAGCTTTTTTCTCTGTCTCTGTAGCCTCCTATTTCCCATTTATAAAGGACTCCATCAGAAGTGAAAAGACCCACCCTGGGCTATAACTCACTGTAGCAATCCAATCAAATGTCCCTCTGAATCCAATCCAATCAAAGGGTTCTTACCCCACAGGAATGGACCAATTTAAGAACATAACTTTCTGGCATCCACAAACAACTTAAGCCATCACAGCCTTTTTTTAAAAAAAATAATTGTCTGCTCTTTAAAGGACAGACAAGCTCAGGAGTTTGGCACACTTTCTGCCTGACTTTGGAATTTATGCTCCCCAGTGTAGCAGAGTCAGACTCATTTATAGTTTCCCTACACACGGCTCTTCTGTCCCTTTTATTTGAATCTATAATTAGCAGTATGCTTGTTAAATTTATGTCCCAGAGACTTAAATCTTTAGTCTGTTCATGTGCCAGTTAAGTCTTCAATTTCAGCAGAGTTGCAACATGTACTCTCCAGTTCATTGGAGTCACCTATGACAACTAATAATGAAATGATGATGGACAATGCTCATCAAAAGGAACAGAGTGTCTGCAACTGCAAGCAAGGTAGTTCCAGCCATCCACCCCATGGGATCTAAGCCCCCTCTCAATTAGAAACAGAGTAGACATCACCATCCCCAAATCCTCAAGATTGGGGAATGAACAATGGATTAAATTTGACTGATTATTATTCTATTATTGACATTACTATTCTAGGAATGGAAGAACTTTTATCATTGATATAAAGGCAGTGACTACAGAGGTTCTGAGGGAGAGAGAGAAATAAGTGTAACATGGGAGCATTTTGGGGACTTTTTAATTATCTTGCATGACATTGCAATGATGGATACAAGCCATTATACATTTTATCATAACCTATAAAATAGTATGGGGCAGAGTGTAAACTATAATGTAAAATATAGTCCATGGTTAGTAGCAATGCTTCAATATGTGTTCATCAATTGTAACAAATGTATCACACTAATGAGAGATGTTGTTAATTTGGGAAAGTATGGGAGTGGGAGGGGGTGGGGATAGGAGGATTCCCTATATTTTTTATTTAACATTCATGTAATATAAACCTTCTTTAAAAGTAAAAAAACTAAAAAAGAGTTATTTGTTACAATTGATGAAAGATTATTAAAATAGTATTATTGACTATAGTCCATAGTTACATTAGGTGTACTTTTCCCCATATACCACCCTATTATTAACACCTTATATTAGTGTTGTATATTTATTATATACATGAGAAAATATTCCTATACTTGTACTATGAACTGTAGTCCATCATGTACAATAAGGTTCACTGTTTTGCTCAGTCTTATGTTTAATCTTTAAATTTTATTCTAGTAACATATATGACCTAACATTTCCCCTTTTTAACCACATTCACCAGTATAATTCAGTGCTTTTAATTATACTTACAATAATGTGCTAGCATCACCATCATCCATTTCCAAATGTTTGCAATCAACCTATATACAAATCCTGTACAAATTAAGCACCAACTCCTCCTCATTCTCGAACCCCAGTATATCACCTGGTAACTTATATTAAACAAATTTTGCTTATTTGGTTGCTTTTTATAATTAGCTCATATCAGAAAGATTTACAATATTTATCCTTTTGTGCCTGGCTTATTTTACTCAACAAAATGTACTCAGGGTTCATCCATATTGTCACATGCATCAGGACTTCTTTATAATAAAAAAATATTCTATTTTATATGAATACCACATTTTATCTATTCATCTGTTCATGGACATTTTGGTTGCTTCCATCTTTTGGGAATTGTGAATGATACTGCTATGAACATTGGCATGCAAATATCTGTTGCAGACCCTGCTTTCCACACTTCTGGGTATATACCTAGTAGGAGGATTGCTGGGTCTTATGGCACTTCTATAGTAAGATCTTTGAGGCATCGTCAAACTTCCATAGCAGCTACACCATTTTTCATTCCCACCAGCACAAAATGAGTGTTCCTATTTCTCTATATCTTTTCCAATGCATGTAATTTTCTCTTTTTTAATAATAGCCATTATAGTTTGTGTGAAATGATACATTTCTGTGTTTTTTTTTCTATATTTTTAAACCTTATTATTAAAGAAGTTTTAGATTACAGAAAAGTTACATCTAAAATATAAGGGATTCCCATATATCCCACCCCCTCTGCCTCTCACATTTCCTATTAATAACATTTTACATGACTTTGGTACATTTTTTACAATTGACAAAAAATATGGATCATTACTACTAACCATCGTCTATGGTGTACATTATGGCTTACCCTTTGCACCATATAATTTTATATTTTGACAAAATGTGTAATGGCCTGTATCCATCACTGCAATATTGTGCAGAACAATTCCAATGCTTATGTTCCACCTTTTCTTCCCTCCTCCTCCCCTCAAAACCTCTGGTAACAACTATTTTTATATCAGTGTTACAAGTTCTTCCATTACTATGATAATAATATGTTTACTATGGTCCATTATTGCATTCCTTCCTTATGGTTGTTCATTCCTCAGTCTTGAGGATTTTGAGAAGGCAGTGCCTGCTCTGATTCATATTGAGAGGGGACTTAGATCTTATGGGTCAGCTGGAAAGAACTGTTTCCCTTGCAGTTGTAGATACCCTTTATTTTCTGTGGTGGTGTTGTCCACCACCATCCTTTTGTGAGTTGTCCTTGGTTAGTTCAATGTACTGGAGAGTAGGTTTTGGCTGCAACTCTGCTGAGACTTAGGTTCAATCAGAATATGAAATGACTGAAGATATAAGTCCCTGGGACATACATTTAATGCATATATGGTTTATTAGAAGTTCAAGTAAATGGTGTAGAAAAATTGTGTGTTGGGAAATTATATATGAGCCTAACTCTGTTCCAGTGGGGGAATAGGTTATCATATATTCCAAGTTAAGGCCCACTGATGGGGTGCTCATTTCCTAGGGTGGCCTGCCTTGCATATAGTGTCCAGATGTCTCTAAAAGCCCTCAGGAGCATCTTGTTTGAGGCTCAGTTTACTGTGACAGTTAATGAGGTCTGCCTGAGATGTGCATATGATAAACTCAGGAACAACCTTTGACTCACTTTGAAATCTCGTAGACATAAAAACTCTTTTGCATTTAACATTTCCCCTTTTTGGTCAAGGCCTTTTTCCAAATACATCATTGGTTGGCACTTGGTAATAATCTGTCAGTGCCAGGAAGACTAATCCCCAGGAATCATGTCCCATGCAGCAAGCAAGGTAGTGAGTAATTTTTTTTTTTTATTCCTTGATGAGTTTGGCTTAGAGAGAGGCCAAATTAGAGTAACAAAGCTTTTCAGTGGTAACTCTTAGGCAATAGATATTATTAGGTTAAGTTTTAATTTTACAAGAATAAGGTTCATAAGCACAAACATTAATATAAAGGGCTTGGAGTCTTGGTTTGTTTTATTTTATTGGGCACTGCCTATGTACTCTAGAGATTCTTGCCACTATTAGAAAACATAGCAGGACTGTCTAGGGTAGGAATTAAAAATTTTTTTGTTTATTGTGTAGGATTTTTATTGGAAGCCTGAGTAAGAGAATAAAATTCAAATGAGGATAAAAGTTATATAAGTAATAAACTGAAAGCAACAAAACCAAGAAGAGAAGGGAGAGATCAATAGATGCTGTCATTTGACTCAACATGTGGCAGAGGTCCCAAGGCCTGCTTTCATCAGGTCTCCAGGAAGAAAGCTTCAAATTGATGATGTCTTGATTGGACATTGTCATGACCTCAAACTGTAAGAGAATAAACTCACATTGTTAAAAGTCAACCCATTTTGTGTAGTAGGTGTAGCTCAGTGATTGAGTGAGCACTTCACATGTACAAGGCCCTGGGTTCAAACCCCAGTACCTCCTAAAAAAAGAAAAAGTCAACACATTTTATAGCATCTGCTTTAGACATCCTAGCAAACTAAAACAACTTCTGTTCCTATGTTTCTAAGTGCATTTATCAAGAAATTAGGCTGTTTATTTGTCAATTGACTTTTCTTCATCAATCAAAATTATCATGGGTTTTTCCCCTTCATTTTTATAAATATGGTGTACTATATCAATTGATTTTCTTATGTTGAACCACCCTTGCATACTTATGATAAAACCTACTTGGTCCTAGTTTATAATTCTTTTAATGTGCTGGCAGATGTGATTTTCCAGTATTTCTGTTTATTTACTTTTTTATTTCTTGATTTGCCATTTTTTTGAGAAATTTTGCATAAACATACATAAGAGAAACTTCTTTTTAATAAATATATTTTACCTATCTTAATAGGATTGATATCTCATTGAGGTTTTTATTCCCTTTTGGTTAACATTTCTTTATGTATTTATTGAACACATATATTTTCTTTGTAGAAATGTATATTCAGATTCTTGCCCATTTTTTATTAGGTTATTTGTCTTTTATTATGGAATGTAAGAATTATCTATATATTGTATATCCAATTTTTTAATCAGATATGATTTGCAAATATTTTCTTCTACTCTCTGTTGTGCCTTTTCACTTTCTTGATAGTGCCTGTTATTTGAAACACCAAAATTTTTAAGACGTTCAATGTAACTATTATTTTCTTTTGTCACTTGTGCTTTGGTGTCATATTTAACATACCATTGCCAAACCCAAGGTCATAAAGATTTCCTTCCATATTCTCATCTAAGTAATTTATGATTTTATCTCTTATATTTAGGACTATATGTATTTTGATTTAATTTTGTATATGGTGTTAAGAAGCGGTCCAACTTCATTCTTTTGCATGTGGTTATCCAAATGCCCCAGCACCAGTGTTGAAAGGCCCTTTTACCTTCATTGAATTGGCTTGGAAGCCTTATGGAAGATGAATTAACTGTAAATATGAAGGTTTATTTCTGGACTCTCAATTCTATTCCATTGAACTATATGTCTATCTTTATGCTCATACCACACCATCCTCATTACTGTAGCATTCATTATATTTTGAAATTGGGACATGAGTCTTTCTATTTGTTTTTCTTTTCCAAGATTGTTTAGCTATTCTGGGTCCCCTGAATTTCCAGATCAATTTTAGGATTAGCTTGTCAATTTCTTAAAAAATAACAAGCTGGGATTTTGATAGTGGTTGCATTTAATCTGTAGGTCAATTTGAGGCACATTGCCATTGTAACAATGTTAAGTCTACTAATCCATGAACGTGTAGTATCTTTCTATTTATTTACATCTTCTTTAATTTTTCAACAAAATTTTATGGCTTTCAGTAAACAAGAATTTCATTTATTTTGGTAAATATTTTCCTAATTATTTTATTCATTTTATGCTATTGTACATGGAATTGTTTTTCTTACTTTCATTTTCAGTTTGTTCATTGTTAGTGTACAAAATAAAGCTCATTTTTGTATATTGATAATGTATTCTACAAACGTGCTAAACTTGTTTATTAGATATAATAAATTTTCACATGATTCCCTGGGATATTTTGCATATAAGACCATATCATTTTCAAAAAAAGATAGTTTTACTTATTCCTTTGCAACTCATAAACCTTTTATTCTCCCTTTCAGTTTCTTGCTTAATTACCATAGTCAGGACCTCTACAACAACATTGAATAAAATTGACAAGTACAGACATTGCTTTCTTGTTCTGATCTTAGGGGCATACCTTTCAGTCTTTTTCCTTTAAATGTCAAGGGGACTGCATCCATCAAAGGGACTGGGTCAGGGATACAGAAGCATCATCCTCAAGGACAGCAGTGTGAGAAGAGGGGATGGCCCTACATGTTTAGGGAGCACTTGCATGTAGACACCAGTTGAATTTCTGGGATCTAATGCATCTCTCTCTCTCTTGCTCGCTCGCTCAGCTCACTCTCTCTCTCTCTCTCTCCCTCCCATCCCCACAGACACAAATACATACACATTTACAGGAAGCCCAAGGCCAATTCCAATCTCTCTGGAGCATCCTGCCCTTTTACCTTCACCCTCTGCCTGCCCAAAGCATGTGTGTGTTGCAGATGACATCCAAGAGCAGCCTCTGCTGGCAGGAAAGTACCCCAGATCTCCATGGCAGTCCTGCCTCACCCTTCTCCTTTCTTCTCCCTGGGCTCAGAGGCAGGTAGATGCTGCTGCTCCTTCCTGCCCTGCCTGCAGCTGAAAACAACCATAGTACACCGAGGTGCAGAGCAGGCTGCAGAGATGTGGGCAGCATGCCAGCATGGGCCACAGGGAGGAGAAGGAATGCACAGTGAGGAAGATTGCACTCGTGTCCATTCTCACATCCCTGATCTGGGACCAGATCCACTTACTTCCCTTGCCTGAACCTCAATTTCCACACCTGTCACATGAGTGATGACCCCTACAATGCCTCCTTTCCAGGATTTATGGGGCTAGAGGAAAGCACTAGCATTGTGCCACCTTTGAAATTTCCCTTAGCATTACTCCAGTGTATATATAGGCTCTTTCCTTTTGTAAACATGCAAAGAAATATTTAGTGTAAAGCAATTCTTCCTTCCATTCAGATAGCAATCTTTTGTCCCAGAGCTAACTAGTGTTAATCGTTGCTTGTGTATCTTTCCAGAAATTTTCAATGCATAATACCAATATGTGTGTGTGTGTTTGTGATAACACACTATACTCCAGGGCTGCCAAAGAGAAATTTAATGAATGCCACACATACATTTTTAAGTTTCATGGAGCTATTATTTTAAAAAGTGAAAAGAAATTGATAAAATTGGTTATAATAATATACTGCATTAATTCAATATCTCAAAAAATATTTTCATTTTGAACTGTCATAAGATATATTAATGAGAGTTTATATTATTTATTTCATATAAAAAACTTCACTATTCTATCTTCAGATAAGCTTCTAGTATAGGAATTGCAGTGTACAATATCATGGAATGACATGGAAAAATGTCAGGAAGTCTGGGCAATGTGTTGGGGACAAAGAAGGTTTCCTCCACTCTGATAAACCTTTTGCTCTTTCCATCTCAGGTGTTCGTAGCAAGGTACTCTGGGTGGCAAATAGCATATATTCTGTAGGGTGAGTGCCATGATTTGACACAAGTCAACACACATTCCCTGGGCCCCTGCAGAGTCTTGACTGTGGGTAGGGGGGAAAGGTGAGCCAGGTGCAGCCCTAGCCCCTGCTGTGCAGGGACACCCAGGATGGAGGAAGAAATCCACACTGAAATAGGGAATCACTCTCCTGTCCTTAACCATGTGGTGCTGACCAAAAGGTGCAAGTGACTCTCCATGCTTAGGTCAGGTACCAGTGCTTTATGGAGGAGCTGACATTTGAACTGGACCCAGGAGGACAAGGATGAGGTCAGCAGGAAGGAAGGGAAGGTCATGCCAGGAAGGAGAAATGGCACAAGCAAATGTGGCAGGCAGGAAATTGCATGGCCTTTGTGTGTGGGAAGGTTAGGGGTGTTCTGCAGGGAGGGGCATCAGGGCTGGGTCACCAAGAGCCTTAGTTGAGCACTGGCTCCCCTGCCCACAGCTACCTCATCATCCACCTGCTGCAAAGCCTAATTACCCTGGTGCTCATGTACAGCCTAGTGTTACCCATCATGCACATCCAGGCTCTGGGCATGCTCCAAGGACAGCACATTGGTACTTAAGTGCTGAGCCGGCTGCCTGCAGTTGCCTAGGTCCTGGGAGCTCATGTGCCCTCCTTGCAGTCACTCTCCAATATATGTCCTTCCCTGCTGGGGCTTTTGGCAAACCCTGGACCTATGGTCTCGGCACTGATGTGCTTATGTCTCATTATAGCAACACATAGCATATGGTCCCTAACTTTTAAGCAATCACACTTACTGTGTGATGAATTTCTCACAACGGTTTGAGTGATATACTTATCTCCATCTTATAGCTGGGAAATTGGGGTTTAGGGGAGTGAAGTGGGAGGCAGTTAAATCTACTAGAGGGAATCAGGAAACCTGATCCCTGGATTTTGATCCACTACTGACTTGTGGGCATTTGCTTCCCTTGTCTGAGCCTCAGTTTTCCTGTCTGGTAGTTAAAAAATGAATGCTAAATCATTTACTAGGTGCCTATTCTCTTAACAACCCTAGGATGCTGCTACATCTAGTATCTTCCCTTTTAGCATAAGGATTGACAGGCACAGGGCAGGTCCAAGAAAGAAGGAAACCCTAGACAATCTAACACCAAGGCTGCATTTTAACCACTATCTCCTCCCTACTGCCTCCAGGAGATGCAAACACATACTGTGGAGCTATCTGGGGTCTTCTCTGAGCTCCTCTGCTTCCATATTTGCTTGGGGCAGCCTGTGAGTTTGTGGCTGTTCCTGCCCTGCCCAGTCTCATTTGGCCCTCTCAGATGCCTCAAAAAGTCCAGTTTGCTTGAGTATCAAGCTGTTAAACCACTGTCCTAGCTGCCACCCTGTAGCTAAAGAAGATATCAATTACATCATGAAGAATTGGATTGTGATCTGGAGCCAGAAGACCTAACTAAGTGTGTTGGAAAAGTCTCCTCCACTTTGTGAGCCTCAGTATTCTCATCTGCATAATGGGTGAGGGATTGGTCTGTAAGCCCAGGACGTAGACCCCATGATAGTGGTGGTCATTGTGTCCCTCTTCTACCACTGGGTCCAGGAAAGGCCTGGGAAAGAGTGGAAAAAACCAGCTCAGGACAGTGGGTGACCTCAAACTTGCCAAACCCCCATGTTCCTGCCTCACCATAGCCATCATCATGGGTCTCATCATCCTGCAACCTCCTTCTTCCTGCAGCCCAAGAGAAGCACAGCTGACAAAGAGAAGGCTTTGCCTCTCAACAACAGGTGGGGGGAGATTGATGAACAGTGGGGTTCCTGCTTGGCATCTCTGCCCCTTGACCCCTTGCTCTTGTGAGAGCCCTGGAGCCCTTGCTCTCTGAAAGGGTGTATGGGGCTGTGCTTCAGCAGGTGGGCTCTGGAGTCAGGCTTCGAATCCTGCCTCCACCCCGTACTGGCTGTGTGACCTTGAGTGACCTTACTACACATCCCTGATCCTCAAGTTCTCCATTTCTCAAATAATTGTACTTACCTTAGAGAGTGGTTGTGAGGATGAATTTTGTTAACATCTGAAAACTTTCTAGAACAGTACCTGGCACATGGTCACCTTTCCTGATTCATTTATTCAAAGGAACTTAATCATGGAGGAAACAACAAGGGCTCTGAGGGTCCAAAGAGAATCCCTGCATGACAAGCTCTGAGTCCACTGGAGTAACAGACACATACACAGACAAACACACAGAATCCAGAGAGCCAAAACAAGTAGAAAAATATCGGAATAATGGAGGAAGAGAAGGAAAAGTGATGAATTCATCTGTAGGGGGGGATGTTTGTGTAAAGGGGCATAAGATGGGTAGGATCTAAAGGCAGAGATGAGAGGAGGGCATGGCTAGTCCAGCACAAGCCTGGGGAAGGCTGGAAGTCACAGTAAGGCAGAGAGCTCATGGGGAAGGTGAGTGACCCTACATGGCTGTCAGACAGGGGCCTTAAGCAGTGAAGGGCAGTGTATTAGTCATGGTTCGCTAGGGAAACAGAATCAATAGGAGATATCTGTCAATAATATGGGATTTTAAAAGAGTCTCTCAGGCGACCATGGGGATGCACAAGTCCAGGTTCTGCAGGGAGGCTGCAAACCAGGGGCTCCAATGAAAGTCCGATGAAAGGTCCTTGATGAGTTTCTGGGAGAAGCTGGCTGTCCAAAGACGAGCTGGGAAATTCTCTCTGAATGTTGAAATCACTTCCCCTTTTAAGGCATTCAACTGATTGCATAAAAGCATCATCCATTGATGATGCAATCTCCCTGATTGATACAGATGTAATCAGCCATCCATGCAGTAAACTCACTGGTGATCGAAGTCCATAAATGCTCTTGTATTACACACAATTACCTGGCTGAGTTGACACATTAGCTTAACCATCACTGTCCACCCCTTGTCAACTCAGCAGTCATACAGACTACCCTAAACCATAATTAGTCTCTAAGTAAAAACAATAACAGACAAGGATGTTTCCACCTAACAATATTCAACTCCCTTGCGTACAACCGGAAACACATTAATTCCCCACAGAAAAGGGTGCAAGTCCTTGTGTAATATTCACTCTTAAGCTTGATATCCTTAAATATTATGACATGGAATTAATACAACTTTTCCTATGATAAGGGGAAAAGGTGGGGAAGAAAACAGGAAATTCATTTTGTGTACATATATAATCATACTCATTAAGAAACAAGGAAGAAGGGTTCATGACTATTACAGTCCTCATTTCTGTAACTGGTCATGTGGTCGAAGTTCATATTTATCACTACCTTCTTCCATTACCCATTCCATGTTCCTGTTACCTTCAGCAAGCACTTCAGCTGGCCGTGGTTCTTTGCCTGGTGGGGTGACCCAAACTTTCATTCCCAAAGATTCTGGGGCCATTGTTAGTCCTGCTTGAATTGGTTTGTTGCAACTTTCCATTGACTTTAATCACAGGGCATGGCAGTACTAGGACACACCCTAGAGGATCTCCTGTATTCCAGGCAAACTCTTCTTTACCCTTATTATGTAGATGTAGTCCTATTTCCCCTTGATAGTAAGGATCAATTACCCCAGTCAGTACAGTAATTCCCTTCTATGCCTGTTGATTCACAGGTAAAAGGAGCACAAATTGCTGAGGTGGCAGTCTTAACTTTCAATTCAATGGAATCATTGTTATGTTCCCTGGTGGCACATAACAATGTCCTCCTTTTGGGACAAATCTTAGACCAGCAGAGCTTAAGGTTGCAGGGACAGGAAGCCAACATTTTCCTAGTGGGTCACTAGGGGCAATAGTGAATGGTGCCACTTCCATTTACACCCCTTGATTCCTGGACCCATGAATCGTTGTTATGGGAGAAACAGCACCATAGAGAGCACACTGATTCAGAGCATACATAGCCTCCTGGAGAACATTTCCCCAGCCTTGCAAGGTATTGCCACCTAGTTGGTACTGTAATAGAGTCTTCAAAATATCATTCCACCGTTCTATTAATCCAGCTGCTTCAGGGTGATGAGGAACATGGTAAGATCAGTGTATTCCATGAGCATGTGCCCATTCCTGCACATCATTTGCTGTGAGATGGATTCCTTGATCAGAAGCAATGTTGTGTGGAATGCCATGGCAGTAGATAAGACATTCATTAAGTCCACAGATGGTAGTTTTAGAAGAAGCATTGAGTGCCAGAAATGCAAACCCATAGCCAGAGTTTGTGTCTATCCCAGTTAAAACAAATCACTGCCCCTTCCATGGTGGAAGTGGCCCAATGTAGTCAACCTGCCACCAGGTAGCAGGCTGGTCACCTCCAGGAATGATGCCATATCGGGGGCTGAGTGTGGGTCTCTGCTGCTGGCAGATTGGGCATTCAGCAGTGGCTGTAGCCAGTCAGCCTTTGTGAGAGGAAGTCCATGTTGCTGAGCCCATGCATAATCTCCATCCCTACCTCCATGGCCACTTTGTTCATGAGCCCATTGGGCAATGACAGAAGTGGCTAGGGAAAAAGGCTGAGCATTTGCCACAGAGTGGGTAATCCTTCCCATTTGATTATTAAACTCTTCCTCTGCTGAAGTCACCCTCTGGTGAGCATTCACGTGGGACACAAATATGTTCATGTTTTTTGCCCACTCAGAAAGGTTTATCCACATAGCTCTTCCCTAGACCTCCTCATCACCAATTTTTCAATCATGTTCTTTCCAAGTCCCTGACCATCCAGCCAAACCATCGGCAATAGCCCATGAATCAGTGTATAAATAAATGCACCTCTGGCCATTTCTTCTTCCAAACAAAATGAACAACTAGCTGTTCTGCTCAAAGCTCTGCCCACTGGGAAGATTTTCCCTCACCACTATCCTTCAAGCATGTCCCAGAAAAAGGCTGCAGTGCCGCAGCTGTCCACTTTCAGGTGGTACCTGTATATAGTGCAGAACCATCTGTAAACCAGGCCCGAGTTTTTTCATCCTCAATCAACAGTTTGTAAGGGACTCCCCAAGAGGCCAAAGCTGTGGGCTGGGAAAGAGAAGGTAACCTGGCAGGGGTGGTGACCATGGGCATTTGGCCTACTTCCTCATGTAACTTACTTGTGCCTTCAGGACCTGCTTGAGCCCTATCTCATATATACCACTTCCACCTTATTATGGAGTGATGCTGTGCATGCCCAACTTTATGGTTTGTTGTGTCAGACAATACTCAGCTCATGATAGGCAACTCAGATCTCATGGTAACTTGATGGGCCATGGTTAAGCATTCAGTCTCTACTAAGGCCCAGTAGCAAGCCAAAAGCTGTTTCTGAAAAGGGAAGTAGTTATCTGCAGAGGATGGCAAGGATTTGCTCCAAAATCCTAAGGTTCTGCATTGTGATTACCCTATAGGGGCCTGCCAAAGGCACCAGACAACATCTCTATTTGCCTCAGAAACTCCCATACCAATGGATCTGCTGGATCATATGGTCCAAGTGGTAGTGCAGCTGGCACAGTAGCCTGGACCTGTTGTAGGGCTTCATCTTGTTCCAGTCCCCAATCAAAACTAGCAGCTTTTCTGGTCACTTAGTAAATGAGCTTTAATAGCACACCTAAATGAGGAATGTGTTGTCTCCAAAATCCAAAGAGGCCTACTACACATTGTGCCTCTTTTTTGGTCATAGGAGGGGTTAGATGCAACAGCTTATCTTTTACTTTAGAAGGGATATCTCAACAGGCCCCACACCACTGGACACCTAGAAATTTCACTGAGATGGAAGGACCCTGTATTTTTGTTGGATTTATCTCCCATATTCTCTCAGGCAAATGCCTTACCAATAAATCTAGAGATTTTGCTACTTCTTGCTGAGTAGGTCCTATCAACATGATATCACCAATATAATGGACCAGTATGATGTCTTGTGGGAGGAGAGATGATCAAGGTCCCTGCAGACAATATTATGACATAGGGCTGGAGGGGTGTTATACCCCTGAGGCAGGACAGTGAAGGTATATTGCTGGCCTTGCAGCTGAAAGCAAACTGTTTCTAGTGATCCTTACTAATGGCAATTGAGAAAAAAGTATCTGCCAGGTCAACAACTGCATACCAGGTACCAGGGGAAGTGTTGATTTGCTCAAGCAATGATACCACATCTGGGACAGCAGCTGCAATTGGAGTCACCACCTGGTCAAGTTTATGATAATCTACTGTCATCCTCCAAGATCCATCTGTTTTCTGCACAAGCCAAATAGGAGTGTTGAATGGGGATGTGGTGGGAATCACCACCCCTGCATCCTTCAAATCCTTGATGGTGGCACTAATCTCTGCAATACCTCCAGGAATCTGGTATTGCCTTTGATTTACTATTTTGCTGGGCAGGGGCAGTTCTAGAGGCTTCCACTTGGCCTTTCCAATCATAGTAGCCCTCACTCCACAAGTCAGGGATCCAATGTGGGGATTCTGCCAGTTACTGAGTATGTCTATTCCAATTATGCATTCTGGAACTTGGGGAATAACTGTAGTGGGTCTGGGGACCCACTGGACTCACTGTGAGATGGGCCTGAGCTAAAACTCCACCAATCACCTGACCTCCATAAGCCCCTACTCTGACTGGTGGACCACAGTGACGTTTTGGGTCTCCTGGAATTAATGTCACTTCTGAGCCAATGTCTAATAATCCCTGAAATGTCTGATCATTTCCTTTTCCCCAATGCACAGTTACTCTGGCAAAAGGCCATAGGTCTCCCTGGGGAAAGGTGGGAGGAAGAGTAACAGTATAAAATTTTGGCAGTTTAACAGGATCCTCCCCAAGGGGACCTGGCCTTCTCCTCATTCAAGGGGCTCTGGGTCTATAAACTGTCTCAAGTCTGGGAATTGATTAAGGGGCCGTGATTCTCTGCATCTGTAATTTGAATTAGGATTTTGTTCACTTGACTTAGAACTCTTCTGCTTATACAGATCCAGAAGAAATTTAGTAGACTGCCCATGTATTTCACTTCTAGGTACCCCATGATCTATTAGCCAATGCCATAACTCCATGGGACTCAGATTATTCTGTGTGCTGTTTTGAATCTGTCTTTCATTGTGGTAGTCACACCCACCTTGCCTTTGGCAATTAGCTGCCAATACTTGACTTTTACCAGACCGAGATCCGATCATTCCCATAATGTTTAAGGAATCTAATTCCATTACAGCCCTCCCTACAAGTAATATCTGGACTGCAGAGAAGAGCAACCACAGAGCTCTTCAGAGAAGATGGAGTTAGTCTTACAAATTTAATCCTGACAGTCCTGGTTAAAAGTGTGTCCTCTGGACATTCCTGGGGTGGGTGGGCAGGTCTCAAATGGTAAATCCATTCTAGCATTCCAATGTCTCTAAACCTTTGAATCCCCTCATCTACTGTATACCAGGGCAAATCGGGCAACTCAACATCAGACATGCTAGGCCATCATTTGGTCCATGCTTCAGTCAGCCACCCAAACAAACTGTTAGAGCCCTTTCTAACTCCTCAAGCTACAGTGTTGAATCCAGAATTTCTGCTTAGTGGGCCCATATCAATAAATTCCACCTGATCCAACTTTATATTCCTTCCACCATTATCCCCATACCCTTAGTATCCATTCCCACACATATTTCCCTGATTTCTGTCTATATAAGTTGGAAAACTCATGCAGTTCTTTCAGAGTATAGCATACTTCCTCATGGGCCACATTTGGTACTTCACTTTTGGGGGCTTGTTGTGATTTCAGTCTAGTAATGGATCTCAAAGACAAGAGGGGTGGGACATGTGGGTAAGGAGAAGGATTAGAGATGTTTTGCAGGCTACTGACCTGAGGGCATTCCTTTGCCTTTTCTCCTGGTGAAACAGGATTAATCTCTTCAGGCAGGGGTTGGAAGACAGATTCCTCAGGGCAGACTGGAAGTTGGGCAGTGCATGCTGGAGTTTGGCTGTTACCTGCCTCAGGGCTGGAAGGAAGTCCAGACTCCCTGGTGCAGGCTGGAGGCTGGATGATATATGGTTGACAAGGTGTGGTCTCCACAGGGCAGGCCATCACAGGTTTATCTGGTAAAGTCTCAGCAGAATTTAGGGTTCCAGTGTCCCCACCAATATTATCATTATCCCATATGTCTCCATTCCAATCCTCGGGGTTCCACTCCTTTCCAATCAATGCCTTCACTTAATTGCAGAAACCTTGTGAGATTGAGATTTCAGTTTCCTCTGTAATTCTGCTACTCATACAATGAGAGTCTGGGTTTGATTCTCAGATATCTCAAGTCTGTGGCTACAGGAGACAAGATTTTCTTTCAAGGCACACATAGAAACTTTCATATCATTCATGCAGCATTTAAGTTTCAAATTTGAAGACTTTTAGCTCATCTCTTTCTTTTGTAACTGTATCCAGATTATCTAGGAGGAGCCAGCCAACATCATTATACTTTTTTTTTTTTTTAAAGATTTTATTTATTTATTCATTTATCCCCCCCTTGCTGCCTGCGCTCGCCAGGTCAGCCAACCATGCCGTGCAGGCAGGCCCGCTCCCACCAGGAGGCCCCGGGAACGGAACCCGGGGCCTCCCACATGGCAAATGGGAGCCCCACTGATTGAGCCACAGCTGCCTCTCATTATACTTTTTGACTCCACAAAATTCTGTTAAGGTGTTGAAAACACTCTCACCCAGATCCTTCCTTCTTATAAGCATGGAAGTAGGGGAATCCAGTGATGCTATTTTGCATATGTTTATTGCCAGCTCAGGTCATGGACTGTTAGCAACCTCTTCATTATTGGAAAGGGAGTCATTAGTACTCCTGAGTCCAATTAGAGTAGAGAGCCAATTACAAAACTCCCAGAACCACTTCAGACATGCCGTGTTTAGGACTCTGTTCCTCAAGAACCACTCCCGGTACCAAGCTGTATTAGTCAGGGTTCTTTTGGGAAACAGAATCAACAGGAGATATCTGTCAATAATATGAGCTTTTAAAAGAGTCTCTCATGCAGCTGTGGGGATGCACAAGTCTGGGTTCCTCAGGGAGGCTGCAAACCAGGGCTCTGATGAAAGTCCGATAAAAGGTCCTTGATGAGTTTCTGGTAGAAGCTGGCTGTCCAATGATGAGCTGGGAAATTCTCTCTGAATGTTGAAATCACTTCCCCTTTTAAGGCATTCAATTGATTGGATAAAAGTGTCACCGATTGATAATGCAATCTCCCTGATTGATACAGATGTAATCAGCCATCCACACAGTAAACTCATTGGTGATCGAAGTCCATAAATGTTCTTTTATTACAATTAGCCCAGTCAGTATGTGCTGGACCAAACACCTGGACACAGTTACCTGGCTGAGTTGACACATTAGCCTAACCATCACAGGCAGTAACAGACAGAAGGTGACATGGTCAGAAAGGTCCAATCAGAGAGGTCCTTGGCTATCAGTATGTGAAATTTGGAATTTATCCCAGAGGCAATGGGTATCATGAGGCCAGACAATGATTTGGGAATTTCACTAGGATGGAACCACCTGGAGTCAGGACACTGTTGAAGCAGACAGTGGGAAAGCTCTAACCTTGGCTGTACCCATAAATCCAGGGTATCCATCTGAGTTTGCTTGTACTTGAAACCCCAGAATGCAGAGGCTGCATTAAACAATGACAGTCACCACTCACACTGGTCCTTCATTGAACCCAGTGCCCTCTGCACCATATCTGAGCTGGTCCTCACCCAGTGCTGGGAGGTGGGTGCACTCAGTGCTCACTTGCCCCACAAGGTCACTGAGCTGGAGCCAGAATAAGTAGTATGTGACCGTGTGTCCAGAACCCACCTGCCTGGCCTCCTTTTCATACTCAAGGAGTGCTCACCTTAGGCTGCCTTCCATTTGCAGGAGAGCATTCTACAATTTAAACTATTTTCTGTTCTTCTACAACCTTCTGTTGGGCCTGGGTACATGCCTCTCTAGGCTGTTCTTCAGTTGCATCCTGGGCACGTGGCTGATTGCACACCTCGACAGGACCATCATGCAGAATGGCTACCAGGAAGCAGACATGGGTAATAGACCAGCCCCAAGTGGCTGCACCCTCTTGGGAGAGCTGGAGCCACCACCATAGTAGAGCTGCCTGGGGGGATCAGCAGCAGGGGCTCTGAATTCACATCCTCTATTTATGCTTAGAGCTAATCTCCAGAGAGAGACTATAAAGCTTAGTAGGAAAAACAAGTACAGCCTAATGGTCAGGTGGGTGATCAAGGCTACTGGTCATAATGTTCTGGTACATTTAACAGGCCTTCGGGTATAAGTAGAGGGCAGTAATAGGCAGTCTAATACTATCTAAACAGTTAGAATAAATGTATGAAAACTTTTTGAAAATGTTCAGAAAGAACACATCCACAATTACTAATGTTGTTACTTAAAGACTCATTTAGTTTAGAAAATGATCCATTCATGACAAAGGAAGCAACGGTTTATTGCTCTCTTTTTAATCCTTGTCCATTCATTCACTCCTTCATTCAGTTTCTGGACTGAGCACCTCCTGTGGATAAGCTACAGTGGCTTCCAGCCCCTTTGAGATCCAAGTTCCCATAAAATGAATGGGTAGGAACATATCTCTAAGGTTTTTTCTACCTCTTCTCTTAAAAATAATACATTTTTCAGCTTTACAGAAAAAAAATCATAGAAAGTAGAATTCCGATATACCTCCCTTACACATGCAGTTTCTCCTATTATTGTCTTATAGGTAATTAACCAATATTGATACAATTTTTGTAACTAAAGCCCAGAGTTCATATTAGGGTTCACTCTTTGTGTGAACAGTTATACATGCTTTGACAAATGCATCATGCCACATAGCCAGCAATCCATGATCCTACAGGACAGTCTTACTGCCCTAATAATGCCTGTGCTCCACCTATTCATCTCACTGCTCCAAAAAAACTATAGGGAACCTCTTATCTTCTTACTGTTTCTATAGTTTTGTATTTTCCACAGTGTCATGTAGTTGGAATCATACAGTATTGAGCCTTTGCAGACTGACTGCTTTCATTTAGCAGTAGGACTTGAAGATTTTTCCATGTTTTTTTGTGGCTTGATACCTCATTTTTTTATTGCTGAGTAATATGCCATTGTATGGCTGTGCAGTTTGTTTTTCCACTCAGTTATGATTGGGCATCTTGGTCCCTTCCAATTTTTGATAATTATGAATAAAGCTGCTATAAACATTCCTGTTAAGGTTTTTGTGTGGTCATAATTTTCTAATCCTTTGTGCAAATATTGAGGAGTGTGATTGCTGGGTCCTATGGTAAGCCTATATTCAGCTTTGTAAGAAACTGCCAAACTGTGTTTAAAAGTGACTGTACTATTTTTGTATCCCCACCAGCAATGAATGAGAGCTCTAGTTGTGTCATATCCTTGCCAGCATTTGTTATTGTTGGCATTTTGGATTTTAGCCCATTCTACTGGAGTGTAGTAGAATCAAACTGTTTTAATTTGCAATTCCTTAATTTTATATGATGTTGAGGATCTTTACTTACATATTTACCATCTATATACCTTCTTTGTTAAAGTATCTGTTTAGGTCTTTGGCCTGTTTTCTATCTGCCTTGTTTTCTTAATGATTTTTAAGTGTTCTTTGTATATTTTGGTCTTTGCAGCTCTTTATACCTCATTTTTAATGTATTCAGCAAACACAAGAGTTCCATGTGGTAACATCTGACACTGCAACCATGTCATAGGAAGCAAAACCTGGGCAATACTGGGGAGGTGCAGCCTGGCCTGAAATTCCCTCTGAGTTTCTCAGTTTGGTGCATGGATTGGTTTATTCTCTGTAGACCATTATCATAATGACCCTGTACTCATCAGCTTTTGTCACATCCTGGTGACAGGCCACAGAGAGAGGAAGCTGCAGTAGGATATTACATACCGGTACCTAAATCAATCAGCAGGTGATTTTTCCTGTTTGATGCTACACTGGGAATGGAAAGCAGGAGTCCCTTAAGGCCTCCCTGGGAATCCTGAGATGGTCTAGGTACACTGTCCTTTTCCTCCTGTCCCCCTTCCCCTGTGCTGGAGAGTCCTTCTCCTTATGAGCTCATGAGGATGATCTCCCAGGCAGCCTGACTATGGGAACTTCCAGGCCATATGTCCTTGTCCTGCTAACTGGGCTGCTCCCTTATTCTGCTTGCTAAATCCTCCCTACCATGTGCCTGAGGCCCAGCTGCCATCCCAGGCCCCTTGCCAGGTGCCTTCTTAGTGGAGCTCAGCACAAATTTTCCAGGGCATCACCTTGATCATCCTTGGGGATCCAGAATGTGCTGTTCCAGCCCCCACCCAATGAGTAGGCACCCTCTTCTCCTGGAAGCCCACCCAGTAGTCTGGTGTCAGTGTGTGGACACCCCACTAACCTGGACTGTCTTCATCACTGCCCCCAAACACTGTAGAAGCCCAGCTCTGTAGGACAATCTCACAGCCCTCCAGTCCCCATCATGCCCCAGACATCCCTGTACAGGTCCTCCTGCCACAGCACAGGCTTTCTGGGCAGTGCCAACATCCTCTTTGATGGTCAGTGGCTCAGTGCATGACCCTGGTCTCTCTGTGCTAACTCATCCCAGGACCCCATGTCTCAGCAAGGTCCAGGATGAGGTGGCTTCTTCTGCAGACCCTCATCAACAGCCCAAGACTCATCGTGCTCAGGAAGTCCAAAGAAAGCCATGGGTTCTGAGAGATTTCCTGGGCTTTGCTAATGAGCTTGGAGAGCCTACTCTGGCCCCCAATACCTGTTCCACTACCAGTCCAGGCTGTCTGACCTGAAAGAAGGACCAGGCTCAAGAGCAGGTTCCCTGCCATGTGAGGGACATGAGCACTGAACATTCAGGTGGCAGGCAGTACAGTCCCTCAGGAGACAGCTTACCTGGTGGAGCATCAGGATGATTTCACACCCTTGGGGGGAATAAAATTAAAAATCTCAAGAAATGTTCTGCACTCTCCATGGTGGGAAGGCAGCCTTGGGGAAGTAAATTTAATCTAGCTACCAGGCAGAACTTTCTGTCACTGAAGAAGTTTGGAAAATTGCAATACCAGAGATCTTAACTGTCAGGCCAGATTTTCCCCCTGAAAGCAAGTGTGGCCTTCTATTGACAAGGTCCTCATTGCTGTTCCTTTCAAAGTCTCATGACTGGTGGAAGAGAAGTAAATCTGTGGTCCTGGCCACCAACTAGGGATGAGAAGAAGGCACCAACCAAGCCATATCTCCCCATGACCAATGGTCAACTGCCCAGAGTGTGGGCATGAAGCAGCAGCACAGGTTCTGATGAGGTGGGCAGGTTCTGAATAGATGCTTGGCAGAGGGAAGCCAGGGTGAGGGATTTACTGAGGCTGCTGCCATGAGGACCCCTCAGTGGTGAGGGTTTTCCTGGGCAGTGATGAGGACACCTTGAGTTCTGGAAGGCTGGAGGAGAGGAACAGGCAGAGAAGGAAGTGCCTGGTTAGGGGCCTCTCAGCACCAGGGCAGCCTAAAGCATGAGTGAGGGGGAGTGTAGAGGGGAAGATCAGGTATGAGTGTGAGATTTAGAAATGTTAGGGTCTGAGGGTGTCTTTTTTCCCTTTCATTTCCTGCATTCTGGGTGGCATTTCCCTGCAGTCTCACAGCTACAAGATGAGTTTTGAGGTAGTCAGGATGGGGGTGGGAGCAGGGAGGGGCACCCAAGGAGCTAGGCTGACAGTTTGGTCAAGAGAAAGAACACCAGTCTTAGTTAGGGTCCTGAGGCCCCCTACCAGGAAGCATGAAACTTTAGGTGCCAGAACGTGAGGAGGTCTTGGGGCCCCAAAGAATGGCCAGGGGACTCAGCACTCAGGGGACTCAAGGCCATGGCAGTTTAGTAACCAGTACAGTAGTGCTTGAGCAGTGTCAACACCCTGCTGTTTTACAAGTTCCCACAAAGACTTTTTCTTACCTGTGGCAGACTCAAGACATCAAACAGCTTGCATAGAAGCTCAGGGAAATGAAAAGATTCTTTTTGAGCTCTGCACAAAATACATGAGGGGTGATGACATTCCCAGGAGTGGGGTGGGGGTTGGCAGCAGATTTGGTCAAGGGGAAAGGCCAGAGCCAGGGAAGCAGTAACTCATTTGATTCTGCCCCCCCCCCCATTCCTCTAGTCTCTGAAAGCCCTTGAGGCTTTCTTAAAACCATCAGTGTTTGTGCAGGTGTTTGTCTATTTCCCAAGTGTCCAGGCCCCACTTAAGGCAAACAACTTTATGGACTTCCAGTATTGACTTTTTATTGAGATGTAATTGACATACCATAATTTCAGCCTTTTAAAGTGCCACACTCAGTGCTTTTTCGTATATTCATAAGACTGTAAAATCATAACTATGATCTAATCCCAGGTATTTTCATCAATTCCAAATGAAAACCTGGACCCAATAGCAGTCCCTTCCTCCCAATCACCTTCACCCCAACCCCTAGCAACTACTCATCTATCTTCCGTGTGTCTGGATTTGCCTCGTGCGGATCCTTCATATAAATGGAATCCTATAAGTGACCTCTAGTGCCTGGCTTCTTTCACTTAGCATAATATTCCTCAGGGCCCTCACCTTCTAGCATATATCTGTACTTCATTAGGTCTTATGGCTGATATTACCCCATTGTATGGCTAGACCATATTTTCTTTGTCCTTTCATCGTTCCATGGGCATTTGAGTTGCTTGTACTTTTTGGCAATTGTGATAACAAACTAGACCTAGATTTGGCCAAAAGGCCTCCCAGTTGGCTCCTGTCATGGTTTGACTCCACCCAAGGGTTTTGGTGCCTTCCATTTTCTCCAGTACACCATGATTGTCAGGCTCCTCTCACACATTTCCTGGCCAAGACCTGGACTCCCACATACTTGGCCAAGACCTGGACACCCACATACCAAATGTGTGCTTGTGTGGGTCTGTGTGTAAGTCATGGGCCTTGCTAGAATTTCATCTGTTTCCTTCTTCTGAATTTATATTCCTTTCCCAGAGAGGGGGCTCTTGTGTGATATGATTCATCACCTTCCAATTTTTTTTTTCCCAAAATTATATTCCATTGAAATTTGTGTTTATTTTTACATCTCAGTTTCAATGTCTTGACTAAGATAAATTTGTACTTTAATTCAATTGTGTTATTTATTCCTTTTGGATACTTTTTGGTAAGACTCATTTACTGAGTTTATAATCAGTGGTGTATACCTTCACAAGATCTTCTACTATGTCCTTTTACATTTCTGGTATCTTTATTTGGAATGATTGGGGTGATTGGAGCAGTTTTGTGAATCTCTAGAGAAGACAAATCCTGAGGCACATTTTGAAGAATTTGCAGTGGTCATTATGGATTACATCCCCACTGTGTTGGCTTGGTCCTATTGGGATCATTCAGAGATCAGAAGTTTGTGCCCATGTTACAGGAGGTGTGTTCATCATTTTCACATTCAGTATTCCTTCCACAGTATGGAAATTCCTATAAGTGCTGCTCTAAAATTGACAAGAAAACAAGAAAAAATAATGAACTTCTAAATACTGTAATTTCCACCACCCACTTTGTTTCTTCAGCCAGAAATGTAAGAGGCATCTTGGACTCTGGTTCTTTTTCATGTCAAATTAGCCACTAAAACCCACTGTTCCTTCCCAGTAAGTCTCATGTTAGTTTGCCATTTTTCTAGCCTAAGTTAGAAAAGAGTATCAATTGCTTACTAAAAGTTTTATAAATATTTGTTGAATAAATGAATGATTTAAAAAAAGGGATACATATTGTGTGGCAATATTAACCTCATTAAATCAGAAGACCTAAGAGAATGAAATTAATAATGATTACAGTTCAATAAGTTGACTATTTAATGATGATGTATAAAATTCAGTAGATTCATTTACCCAATCATTTCATGAATATAAATTGTGCTGTAACTATTTAATTATTTTCCTATCATTTTTATGTGACCACGAAAATTGTACTCAGAAGTAGTAGTGACAGCATGCATCTTTCTTGATTTTAGTCTTAAAGGATTTGTGTTCAAGATCTTCACACTAAATATGATATTAGAAGTAGATTTTCATGGGTAACTCCTAAGATAACAGAAGTTCTGGAAATACTATCATTTTTCACTGAATAGTCCTTGTACTTTTGTCAAAAGTCTGTTACACAGACACACACACACACACACTCACACACACACACACGATTGTTTTTAGAACTTTTTTCTATGTTTCATCGATTTGTCTCTCTTTCCACTAATACCACACTAGCTTGATTACTCCAATTTTATAGTCTTAAATCAGGTATTTTGCTCCTCCAATTGTTTTCTTATTTTTCAAAGATGTTTTGGTAAATTTAGGTTTTTCTTCTTTCATTTTATTTCCCTTGTGATATTTCTTAATGAATTTTAGAAAAAATTTGTCAATTTCAACAAAAAAGCTCTGTTGGGGTTTTGATCGGGATTGATTTTAATCTATACAATTATTTTGAAATAAATGGCATCTTGACATTATTTACATTTCCAAAATATGAACCCAATTTTTGTTTCAAGTTATATAGAACTCTCTAAAATCTCTCAGGATTGTTTTATGGTGCAGTATACATGTCTTCACATTATTTCAGATTACTTCCTAAGTATTTAATGTTTGTGATGCTATGGTAAATTTTAATTTATTATCAATTTTTTTTTTTCTGACAGTTCATTGTTAGCAAATAGAAACAAAATTTATTTGTATACATTGACCTTGTGACCTTCAAACTTGCTAAATTCAATTATTTCTAGCAGCTTTTTGGTAATTTCATCAACTTTTTTTTTTATTGTGGATAAAAATCAAATTTTTCACAATACATACCAATGTTTGTAAAATGACATATAAATATATTTGCATATATGTGCATTTGCTTACATAAATGTTTTTTAATATATATATATATTTTAAAAGGTGATTAGATTACCTTCAGCTTTCTTAAGATACATTCATATCACCTACAAATATGATATTTTCCTTTCTTATATAATTTGATGACTTTTTCTTGATTTTTGCATTTAAAGTCTATTAATCCATTCTGCCAGTCTGTGTCTTTTAATTGGGGAATTTAATCTATTAACATTCAATGTTATTATTGTATAGGCAGTATTTATTTCAGCCATTTTATCCTTTGGTTTTTATAAGTCAAATCTTTTTTTGTCTCTCTTTTTACCCTTGTAGTTATCTTTCCTCATTATCTTCATTTCTTTACATTACTGTAAGCCATTTTCTTCTCTTTTCCTTTCAGCTTGCAGAACTCTATTTAGTACTTCTTGTAGAACTAGTCTCTTATGACAGATTCTCTCAGTTTTTGATTATCTGCAAAATATTTTAAACTTTCCCTCAGTTTTGTAGAACATTTTTTCTGGATAAATATTTTTTTTGCTGGCATTTTTTCTTTTAGAACCACAAATATATCATACTACTGCCTTATTGCTCCATAGCTTCTGATGAGATATTACCACTTAGTATTATTGTAGAACCCTTCTTTGCAACAAATCTCTTTTTTCTTCCTGCTTTCAGAATTTTTTTTTTATCTTTGGAATTTGACATTTTGATAATTATGTGTCTCGCATATTGTATAATCGATCTGTTGGGATTTATTCTGTTTGGAGCACATTGTACTCATTAATGGGTATTTAATTCTTTCATAAGAGTTGGGAAATTTTTAGACATTATTTCTCAAATATTCTTTCTGCCATTTGTCCCTCCTGTTCTCCTTCTGGGGTGCCATGCACATACATTTGTGTGCTTTGTGCTGTCATTCAAATCCCTGAGGCTCTGCTCAAATTTTTCCACAATTTTTCCATACTTTTCTCTATCTACTTTTCTGTCTAATGCTTTGTTGATTCTTTCTTCTATTAATATCTGCTGTTGGGGGGGGCAGATGTGGCTCAAATGGTTGGGCGTCTGTCTGCCATATGGAGGGACCTGGGTTCGATACCCGGGACTTCCCAGTAAAATAAAAAAAAAGAAATATATAGAAGGCTCATGGGCTGCCAGGTTCTGTGTGCTGGTGAGCTGCCAGGCCCTGGGAACCATGCAGCAAGATGATGACGTAACAGGAGAGAGACGCAGGGGAGAGACAATACGAGATGCTCTGAAAGCTCTGAAAACCAGGAACCTAGGTGGTGCAAGTGGCAGAACACCTCTCTCCTACATCAGAGGTCTCCAGGATCAAATCCTGGTGAAGACTGGAGGAGAAAGATGAGAAGAGATGGCAGGAAACAGACACAGAGAATTACTCAGTGAATGGACACAAAACAGCAAATGGGGAAAGGGGGGTTTAAAGTGGATAAAGTAAATAAATAAATCTTTAAAAAAATATATCTGCTGTTGTATCCCTCTGGTGTATTTTTAAAATTATATATATATATATGCATATATATATATACACACATACATACATATATCATTAGATAAGTTGTTAGTTTACAAAAAAATCATGCATAATGTGCAGAATCCCCACACACTACTCTTCCACCAACACCTTGCATTGTTTTGAAACATTTGTTACAGATTGTGAAAAAACACCATCAAAATATTCCAAGTTCTAAGTCTCCACTGCAGTTTTAATTTCTTCCCTTGATTGAGCCATATCTTCCTGTTTCTTAGTATGAGTTGTAATTTTAATGAGTTTTCTCTGAAGGTCAGTTTCTCCCTCTTGCTTAAGGATTTATTGTTGATTGGCTTTTTGTTAAAAGTTTTCTTAGATACTTTGTCTACTTTATTCTAGGGCTTTAGAATAACCTGTGATGAGTTAATCAGATTTTTTTGGTTATTCTTCATCTCATACTTGTCATGGATATGTGGTGAAATTTTTAAGATTGTACTTTTTGTGTAGTTATTTCAATGCTAGGAGAAAGTTTCTTTTCCTTGGTTCCTTCTATGTGAATCTTGAACTGTTCATCTTGTTTTCTTTTGCCTCTATAGCATTTTACACTCCTTTTATTGTATCTAGTTGCTTTTGTCTGGAAGGCAAATTCTGGGGTAAAGGTCAGCCCAGAGGTGACTATCCCAGGCCTGTATTTCCCAGGCAAAACAAGGGCATGGATCCATGAAAGGGGTGCATACCAGCTTCAAAGGTCCCTGGGGAGAAGATTAGGAAGGCTATCAAAACCTCTTACAGGGGTGGATGTGGTTCAAATGGTTGGGCTTCCTTCTGCCATATGGAGGGACCTGAGTTTGACCCCAAGGACCTCCCGGTAAAATAAAAAAAAAATATAGAAGGCACACATGCAAGGCCCCACTGAGACATGCAGCAAGATGATGATGTAACAGGAGAAAGACACATGGGAAAGCCAAGATGAGACACACCAGATAACCAGGAACTGAGGTGACGCAAGTGGCAGAATGCCTGTCTCCCACATCAGAGATCCCCAGGATTGAATCCTGGTGAAGCCTGGAGGAGAAGGATGAGAAGGGATGGCAGAAAACAGACACACAGAATTGCCCAGTGAATGGACACCAAAACAAACAAACAAACAAACAAAAAAACAGCAAATGGGGGCGGGGGGAAGGTTAGAATGGATAAAATAAATAAATAAATAAATCTTTAGAAAAACTCTTAGATGACTCCTTATATCTCCATTTTCCTCTCCTTCCCAGCAAATGCAACACTTCCGTGAACTTTCTCTTGTGGCCATGAGGAAGTACTGTATCTTTAAATCTTCACCAACTTTGCCCCTGTCCAAGGTGGGGTTGAAACAATGTCTCCTGCTGCTTTTGTCTGGGATGAGGTTTAAACAATTGCTCAGAGTCAGGACCCAGACATGGAAATTTGCTGAGGAAAAGCTCTGATCAGTGATTGGCCATGCACTCCCTTGCTTTGGGGAAAAAGAGTTTTATGTCCCTTCCTGTCACTAGTGAGCTTTACAAGGACTGGACCTCAAGGCATCCAGCCATGAGAGTGGAGGGTGGGTGCCCATAGACATTGTGCAGAGAGAGCAACTCACTTTTCTTACAACAGTTCATCACCCTTTTCCTCCTCCTCTTGCCTGGATGCTTTACAGTGTTCTTCCAGATTCTGGAAGCACAGAACAGTGTTTCACACAGTTCCTGCATGTTTAATAGCTGTTCTTGGAAGGACTGAGGCCTGGTGCTCCCTATTCTGCCATATTACCATCTCTACCTGATTGCTAATTTGGCCCATGGTAATATATCAAATGTAGACATTTTTAATTACTTTATAATTTCTAACTGTAATTTTTATTCATAAGTATGTTAATTCCAAAGTAGAGTTTTTTGTTTTGTGGAAATCTGTCACTCTGATCCAGTTCTTCTTATAGTTTGATCACATTTGGTTTATATATTTGAATTTATATTCTTTTTTTTTTTACTTTATTTTATACATTTAATAATTGAAAACATAAGCAATTAAAAACTAAAAAGTAAACACAGATTAATAAATATATACATTTCTCAATTAAATGTAATGGATACATGTAAAATTTGTTGTTGTTTTGTGTGTGTGTGTGTGTGTGTGTGTGAATCAAACAATATATTACACAGTATATTTGGTTCATAGTAATGCATTCATACAGTATTTGTCCTTTTGTGTCTGGCTTGCTTCACTCAACATAATGTCCTCCAGGTTCATCCATGTTGCCATATGCTTTATGACTTCATTTCTTCTTACAGCTGCATAATATTCCATCGTGTGAATAGACCACAGTTTGTTTATCCATTCTTCTGTTGATGGACACCTGAGTTGTTTCTGACTTTTGGCAATAGTGAATAATGTGGCTACGAACATCGTTGTGCAGATGTCTGTTGGTGTCACTGCTCTCAGTTCTTCTGGGTATATACCCAGTAGTGGTATTGCAGGGTCACATGGCAAGTCTATATTCAACTTCTTTAGGAACTGCCAAACAGTCCTCCAAAGTGGTTGTACCATCCTGCATTCCCACCAACAGTGAAGAAGTATTCCTGTCTCTTCACATCCTCTCCAACACTTGTAGTTCTCTGTCTTTTTAATAGTGGCCATTCTGATAGGTGTGAAATGATATCTCATTGTAGTTTTGATTTGCATTTCCCTAATCATGAGTGATGTTGAGCATTTCTTCATGTGTTTTTTTTTTTTGCCATTTGTATTTCTTCTTTGGAGAAATGTCTATTCAAGTCTTTGGCCCATTTTTTAATCCGGTCATTTGTCTTTTTATTGTTGAGTTGTAACATCTCTTTATATATCCTGGATATTAAACCCTAATCAGATATGTGATTTCCAAATATTTTTTCCAATTGAGTTGCTGCCTTTTCACCCTTCTGACAAATTCCTGTGAGGTGCAAAAGTGTTTAATTTTGAGGAGGTCCCATTTATCTACTTTTTCTTTTGTTGCACGTGCTTTGGGTGTGAGGTCCAAGAAACCACCACCTACTACAAGGTCTTGAAGATGTTTCCCTACATTTTCTTCTAGTAGTTTTATGGTCCTGGCTTTTATATTTAGATCTTTGATCCATTTTGAGTTGATTCTTGTATAGGGGGTGAGATAGGGGTCCTCTTTCATTCTTTTGGTTATACATATCCAGTTCTCCCAACACCATTTGTTGAAGAGACTGTTTTTTCCCATCAGCGTGGGCTTGGTAGGTTTGTCACAAACCAGTTGACTGTATAGGTGAGGGTTTATTTCTGGATTCTCAATTCTATTCCACTGAGCGATATGTCTATCTTTATGCCAGTACCATGCTGTTTTGACCACTGTAGCTTTGTAGTATGTTTCAAGGTCAGGCAGTGAAATTCCTCCCACATTGCTCTTCTTTTTTAGAATGCTTTTGGCTATTCGGGTGCACTTACCCTTCCAGATGAATTTGGTAATTGCCTTCTATAATTCTGTAAAGTAAGCTGTTGGGATATTGATTGGTATTGCATTGAATCTATAAATCAGTTTGGGCAAGATTGACATCTTCATGATATTTATTCTTCCAATCCATGAACACGGAATGTCTTTCCATTTTTTTAGGTCTTTTAAAATTTCTTTTAGCATTGTTTTGTAGTTTTCTGCATATAGGTCCTGTACTTCCTTGGTTAAATTAACTCCTAGGTATTTGAGTCTTTTTGTTGCTATTGAAAATGGAATTTTCCTCCTTATTTCCTCCTCAGATTGTTCAGTACTAGTGTACAAAAATATTACTGATTTTTGCGTGTTGATCTTATATCCTGCCACTTTGCTGAACTCATTTATTAGTTCAAATAGCTTTGTTGTGGCTACTTCAGGATTTTCCAAATACAGGATCATGTCATCCTCAAACAGTGAGAGTTTTACTTCCTCTTTTACTATTTGGTCGCCTTTAATTTTTTTGTCTTGTCTAATTGCCCTCACTAGAACTTCTAGTACAATGTTGAATAACAAAGGTGACAATGGGCATACTTGTCTTGTTCCTGATCCTAGGGGGAAAGCTTTCAACCCTTTCCCCATTGAGTGTGATGTTGGTTGTGGGTTTTTCATATACGGCTTTTATCATATTGAGGAATTTTCTTTTTATTCCTATCTTTTGAAGTATTTTTTTTATCAAAAAAGAATGTTGGATTTTGTCAAATGCCTTTTCTGCATCTATTGATATGATCATGTGGTTTTTTTCCTTCAATTTGTTAATGTGGTGTATTACATTGATTGATTTTCTTATTTTGAACCAGCCTTGCATACCAGGAATAAATCTCACTTGGTCGTGATATATAAGTCTTTTGATATGCTGTTGGATTCGATTTGCAAGTGTTTTGTTGAGATTTTTTGCATCTATGTTCATGAGAGAGATTGGTCTGTAATTTTCTTTTCTTGTGGAATCTTTATCTGGCTTTGGTATTAGGGTGATGTTGGCTTCATAAAATGTGTTGGGTAATTTTCCCTCCTCTTCAATTTTTTGGAAGAGTTTAAACAGGATTGGTGTTAATTCTTTTAGAAATGCTTGGTAGAACTCACCTGTGAAGCCATCTGGTCCTGGA
>JAKSZT010028212.1:3950574-3981998 GCA_026826555.1 Tolypeutes matacus | reverse complement strand
CTTGTTTCTTAATATAGGCATTTAGGGCTATAAATTTCCCTCTCAAGACTGCCTTTGCTGTATCCCATAAGTTTTGATATGTTGTGTTCTCATTTTCATTTGTCTCAATATATTTACTGATTTCACTTGCAATTTCTTCTTTGACCCACTGAATATTTAGGAGTGTGTTGTTCAGTCTCCACACATTTGCAAATTACCTTTTTTCCTGTCTGTTATTGATTTCTAGTTTCATTCCATCATGATCTGAGAAGGTGCTTTGTATAATTTCAATCTTTTTATATTTATTGAGAGCTGTATTGTGACCTAACATGTGGTCTATCCTGGAGAAAGATCCATGGACACTTGAGAAGAATGTATAACCCGCTGAGTTTGGATGCAGTGTTCTGTATATGTCTGTTAGGTCTAACTGGTTTATCATATTGTTCAAGTTCTCTGTTTCCTTGTTGATCTTCTGTCTAGTTGTTCTATCTAATGATGTGAGAGGGGTGTTGAAGTCTCTGACGATTATTGTAGAAATGTCTATTTCTCCCTTCAGTTTTGCCAGAGTTTGTCTCATATATTTTGGGGCACCCTGGTTAGGTGTGTAGATATTTATGACTGTTATATCTTCCTGGAGGATCGTCCCTTTTATTAATATATAATGGCCTCCGCATCTCTTATCACTTTTTTGCATTTGAAGAATGTTTTGTCTGATATTAGTGTATCTGCCCCTGCTCTTTTCTGTTTACTATTCGCATGGAGTATCTTTTTCCAACCTTTTACTTTCAGCTGGCTTGAATCCTTGTGTCTGTGTGAGTTTCTTGTAAGCAGCATATGGATGGCTCATATTTTTTTATCCCATTCTGTCAGCCTGTATTTTTTGATTGGGGAATTTAATCCATTCACATTCAATGATATTACTGAAAATGCACTATTTATTTCCTCCATTTTATTCTTTGGTTTTCATATGTCATCTTATTTTTGTCTTTCTTTTTACTCTTTTGGTTATCCTTTCTGCTTTTCTTTCTTCTATAATCTCCTCTAAGCCTCTCCTGGATTTTCTTTCAGGTTCTAAGGCTTCCTTTAATATTTCCTGCAAAGGTGGATTCTTTTTTGCAAATGCTCTTAGTTTCTGTTTGTTTGTGAATACTTTATATTTACCTTCATATTTGAAGGATAGTTTTGCTTGATAAAGACTCCTCGGGTGGCAGTTTTTCTCTTCCAGTTTCCTAATTGTATCATACCACTGTCTTCTCGCCTCCATGGTTTCTGAAGAGAAATCTGCACAAAGTCTTACTGGACGTCCTTTGTACTTGGTCGTTTGCTTCTCTCATATTGCTCTGAGAATTTTCTCTTTATCTTTTGCATTTGACATTCTGAATAATATGTGTCTTGGCGTAAGTCTATTTGGATTTATTCTTATTGGGGTACGGTGTGCTTCTTGGACATGTAAGTTCATTTCTTTCATAAGAGTTGGGGAAATTTTCAGCTATTATTTCCTCAAATACTCTTTCTGCCCCTTTTCCTTTCTCTTCTCCTTCTGGAACTCCCATGACATGTATGTTCTTGCATTTTGTGTTGTCATTCAACTCTCTGAGCCCCTGCTCAATTTTTTCCATTCTTTTCTCTCTTCAATTTTAGCTGCTCTGTCTTCCGTATCACTTATTCTTTCTTCTATCATTTCAAGTCTGCTGTTGTATGCTTCAAATGTATTTTTTACATCACCTATTGTGTCTTTCATTCCCATGTACTCTGTTACTTTTCTGTTCATGATTTCAAATTCTTCTTTACGTTCACGCAATGACTTCTTGATGTCATTGATCTCTTTAAATATATTCTCTTTCATCTCATTAATTTGATTTTGGAAAAGTGTGCTCATCTCACTGATTAGTTCTCTCAAATTCTGCATCTCTTCTGGGACTTTGCTGTATTCCTTTTCTTGGGCCATGTCTTCTATTTTCTTAGTATGGCCCACAATTTTTTGCTGGTGCTTAGGCATCTGGTTAGTTTGTATTTTACTTAGATGCTCTATCTCTTTCTCTTTTATGGGGTTTTAGTGGCAGGAGGCTGTGAGTTACCACTGCTCTTTGATTTTTGGCTCCACTTTGATTGTTAGGATTGTTCTGCTGGTTGCTCAAAACTGGGCACTGGACCCAGTAATTGGTTGTAGAGTCATTTCCTAGGGCCCTGGGCAGGGAGGCTATAGAGGCCAGGAAAAGCCTCTCTTACTTATTAATTTTCGTATGTGCACTTCCTTGGTCTACCAGGAGATGGCGCTTGTTGGCAGCTCTCAATTCAATGCCTGGTCGGAGTGTATTTGTTGTGACACAGACCAGATCAATGTGATAGAGCTTCCTGTCTGGGGGCTAAGAGCCCTGTGATTTCAAACTTTCTGAGACAGTTCTCCAGACTTCTCTCGTAGCACCCCCCTTTTCCCAGCTAGGAAACATTTCCTCTCCCTTCTGAATCCTCAACAATCAGTACCTGTTAGTAGAGGAGGAGATTGGGAGGTTTGTATATCTTTAGCCCCTTGCAGGCTCCAAGGCAAACAATGGCACAGCCCCACCCAGCCTGGAAGGGCTCTCTGTACAGGGCAGACCAAATCCGGGAGTCAAAAGCAGGTTCAGCACCAGGCTCTCTCTCCCCTCTCCTGTGGAGTCCTCAACAATTAGTCCAGGCTAGAAGAGAGGCAGGTTGCGGGGGTCGGATTTCTCCAGTCCTTTCTAGGCTACCAAGGCAAACCACCATGTGGAAGGGTCCGTGGGGCTCTGCAGCCCAAATTTCAGGTCAGAATCTGAGTCAGCTTAAGGCTGTGTCCCTCTCTCTCCCCTTTCTGTGAGTGGCAGATTCCTGAAGTGCCCTTTGTCTGTGGTCGCAGGCCCAGGGGCCCGAGAATTCTGAAGAGTGTGTGGGAGGGTGCCAGCAACAGCAGAAGCTGCTACTTGCAACTCACAGTTCTGTAGTCGCAATTTCCCTCTTCTGTCTTCTGTCCCTCTCTCCTCTTTGTGGTGTGCAGCCTTCACCAGCTGTCCTAAACCCTAGAAGATCTTTTTCGGGGCTGTTTCAGCTTGTCCTTTAGCTATTTTTCTGGAGAAGAGATTCCCGTGTCTTACTAGTACGCCATCTTCCCGGAAGACTGAATCTATATTCTCAGTTGAAGATTATTTTAGAATATTTGTATATAACTTTTAAACTGAAGTTTTACTATTAGAGAAGGTCACTATCTTAAGAATATCTTTTTATTAATGTCTAAATCTTTTTGGCATGATATGGATTGACTATCTTTTTATCTTTATTTGCCTAGTTTACCATTTTCTGCAGTGACTTTATGTCTTTATTTTAAAGAAACTTTAGATTACATAAATGTTAGATAAAAAATATAGGGGATTCCTATATACCCCACTGCTTCCCCCTACCACATTTTTCTACATTAACAACATCCTTCACTAGTTTGATCATTTGTTACAATTGATGAAAACATATTGAAGCATTGTCACGAACCATGGGTTATAGTCTACATTACAGTAGACACTTTGCCCTATGCAGTTTTGTAAGTTATGACAAAATATTTCTTGGCCTGTATCTGTCATCACAACATCATGCAAGACAATTCCAGTGTCCCAAAAATGAACTATATTACACCTAGTCTTCCTTCTTGCTCCCCTCAGAACCTCTGGTGGTCACTGTGTCTACATCAATGATGAAAGTTCTTCCATTGCTTGAGTAACAATAATCTATAGTAGAATAATAATAAGTCCCCAATCTTGAGGATTTGGTGATGGTGATCCCCACTCTGATCCTAATTGAGAGGGAGCTTAGATCCCATGGGGAAGATGGATGAAACTATCTTGCTTGCAGTTGCAGATACACTATATTCCTTGGGATGGGGGTGTCAATTATCATCAACTTGTTAGTTGTCCTGGGTGAGTCCAGTGAACTGGAGAGTAGGTGTTGGAACTCTACTGAGATTCAGGGCTCAACTGACACATGAATAGACCAAAGGTTTAAGGGTCTTGGATATACATCTATCAAGTATAATACTAATTATCATTTCTAAGGGAAGGGGAAGAAGAGCCATATGTAGGGAAACGACAACCAAATCCAACTCTATCACACCAGAGAGCATAAGTTCCAAAGGTCCACTGGCAGGGTACCAAACTCCTGAGCTGTGTGCTTACCCTATATTGTCTGGATGTTCCTAGACCTCAGAAGCCCCACTATTTGAAGCAATATTTACTGTGGCATTCAATGAGATCCTGCTGAGATGTACATAAGTGTAACCTCTGGAATGACCTCCCAACTCACTTTGAAATCTCTTAGCCATAAAAACTCATTTGTATTTACCATTTCCCCCTTATGGTCAAGGTCTTTTTCCAGGTGTATTGCTAGTTGGCACTTGGTAATAATCACTCAGTGCCAGAGAGGTTCATCCCTGGGAGTCATGTACCATGCCAGGGGATGAGGAAAGTAATGTATTTAAATGATGAGTTTGTCTTAGAGAGAGGCCACATTTGAGCAACAAGAAGGCTCTCAGGAAATACTCTTAGGCTACATTTAATACTAGGCTAAGTTTCAATTTCAAAAAAAAAGGTACATAAGTACAATCATCAATATCAAGGGCCTGGAGCAAAAGTCTGTCCTCCTTCACTAGGCACTGCCCCTGTTCTTGAGGGATTTTTGCTGTCCCATTAGAGGATGAGGCAGAACTCCCCAGGGTAAGAATTCAATTTTCTTTTGGTTACACCAAAACAATGTCCTATGAAAACTTGAATACATTCATATGCTTTAGAGACTTTCCCCAGATGAACCTCCTCCCATGCATCCCCCCATCACCAAAACCCCACACCAGTGTTCCTCCCCTGCCACAGTTGTGAACATTCTGTGATCCAAAATGAAGCCAAGAAAATAACCAAATAAAAATAATAAAATGAAATAATAATGATAGAATTAGGGGACTTCTGGGAACATGATGGACTAGTAAGACATGGGAATCCCTTCTCCAGAAAAACAGCTAGAGGACAGGCTGAAACAGCCCCAAAAAAGATCTTCTAGGGTTTAGGACAACAAGTGAAGGCTGCACACCACCCAGAGGAGAGAGGGACAAAAGAGGGAAATCACGATGACAGAACTGTGAGTTTGAACCAGCAGCAGCTGCTGCTGCCGGCACCCTCCCCCACACTCTTTAGAATTCTCAGGCCTCTGGACCTGCAACTACAGATAAAGAGGTCTCCAGGGACCTACCACTCCAGGAAAGGTGAGGGAGAGGGACACAACCTAAGGCTGACTCAGGTTCTGACCCGCAAATCTGGGCTGCATAGCCCCATGGACCCTTCCAGACCAGGTGGGACCACACGGTGGTTTGCCCTGGGAACCTACCAAGACTGGAGAAATCTGACCCTCGAACCTCACAATCTCCCTCTCTTCTAGCCTGGACTAATTGTTGAGGACTCCACTGGAGAGGGGAGAGAGAGCCTGGGGTGAGTCGGCTTTTGACTTGCAGATTTGGTCTACCCTGTCCCAAGAGCCCTTCCAGGCTGGGTGGGGCTGTGCCATTGTTTGCGTTGGAGCCTGCAAGGTGCTAAAGATATACAAACCTCCCAATCTCTTCCTCAACTAACAGGGACTGATTTTTGAGGACTCAGAGGGGAGTGGAAATATTTCCTAGCTGGGAGAAGGGAGGGGGCTGCCAGAGAAGACTGGAGAACTGTCTCAGAAAGTTTGAATTACAAGGCTTAGCCTCCAGTCAGGAAGATCTATCACATTGATCTGGTCTGTGTCACAACAAATACACTCTGACCAGACATTGAATTGAGAGCTGCCAAAGAGCCCCATCTCCTGGCAGATTAAGGAAGTGCACATAAGAAAATTAAAAATAAATAGGAGAGGCTTTTCCTGGTCTCTATTTGCTCCCTACCCAAGGCCCTAGGAAGTGACTTTACAATTACTGGGTCCAGTGCCAAGTTTTGAGCAACCAGCAGGACAATCCTAACAATCCAGGTCAAGCCAAAAATCAAAGAGCTGTGGTAACTCACAGCCTTCTGCCACTAAATCCCTATAAAAGAGAAAGAGATTGAGCATTTGAGTAAACTATATCCTAACCAGATGCCTAAACACCAGCAAAAAATTATGAGCCATACTAAGAAAATAGAAGACATGATCCAAGAAAAGAAATACATCAAAGTCCCAGAAGAGATGCAGAATTTGAGAGAACTAATCAGTGAGATGGACACAAATTTCCAAAATCAAATTAATGAGTTGAAAGACAATATAGTTAAAGAGATAAATGACATCAAGAAGACATTGAGTGAACTCAAGGAAGAATTTGAAATCCTGAACAGAAAAGTAACAGAGTTCATGAGAATGAAAGACACAATAGGTGAGGTCAAAAACACATTTGAGGCATACGGACTCAAAATGATAGAAGAAAGAATAAGTGATACCAAAGACAGAGCAGCTAAAATTGAAGAGAGAAAAGAACAGAGAGAGAAAAGAATGGAAAAAATTGAGCAGGGGCTCAGAGAGTTGAATGACAACACAAAATGCAACAACATATGTATCATGGAAGTTCCAGAAGGGGAAGAGAAAGGAAAAGACGCAGAAAGAGTATTTGAGGAAATAATAAGCTGAAAATTTCCCAATTCTCAAGAAAGAAATGAACTTACATGATCAAGAAGCACACCTTTCTCCAATCAGAATAAATCCAAATAGTCCTATGCCAAGACACATAATACTCAGAATGTCAAAGATAAAGAGAAACTTCTCAGAGCAGCAAGAGAGAAGCAAATGATCACGTACAAGGGACGTGCAGTAAGACTTAGTGCAGATTTCTCTTCAAAAACCATGGAGGCAAGAAGACAGTGGTATGATACAATTAGGAAACTGAAAGAGATTGCCAGCCGAGAATTCTTTATCCAGCAAAATGGTCCTTCAAATATGAAGGTGGGTTTAAAATATTCAGAAACCAACAAAAACTAAGAGAGTTTGCAAAAAAGAATCCACGTTTGCAGGAAATATTAAAGAAGCCTTAGAACCTGAAAGAAAAAGACAGGATAGAGAGGATTACTGTAATAATGCATTTACTGTAATGTCATTAAATGTGAATGGATTAAACTCCCCAATCAAAAGCTACAGGCTAACAGAGTTGATAAAAAAACATGTGCCATCCATATGCTGCTTACAAGAAACTCACCTTAGACCCAGGGATACAAACTGGCTGAGAGTGAAAGGTTGGAAAAAGATACTCCACATGAATAACAATCAGAAAAGAGCAGGGGTAGCTATACTAATATCAGACAAAACAGACTTTAAATGCAAAAAAGTTATGAGATATGCAAGGCAATTATATATTAATAAAAGGGACAATTCACCAGGAAGATACAACAGTCATAAATATCTATGCACCTAACCACGGTGCCCCAAAATACATGAGGAAATCTCTGACAAAACTGAAGGGAGAAATAGACATTTCTACAATAATCATTGGAGACTTCAACACCCCACTCACTTCGTTAGATAGAACAACTAGATCAAAAAGGAAACAGAGAACTTGAACAATATGATAAACATGTTAGACCTAACAGACATATACAGAACAGTGCATCCAAACTCAGTGGGTTATACATTCTTCTCAAGTGCCCTTGGATCTTTTTCCAGGATAGACCACATGTTAGGTCACAATGAAGCTCTCAACAAATATAAAAAGATTGAAATTATACAAAGCACCTTCTCAGATCATGGTGGAATAAAACTAGAAATCAATAATAGACAGGAAAGAAGTAAATTTGCAAATGTGTGGAGATGGAACAACACACTCCTGAATAATCAGTGGTTCAAAGAAGAAATTGCAAGTGAAATCAGTAAATATATTGAGACAAATGAAAATGAGAACACAACGTATCAAAACTTATGGGATAGGAGGGGACCAAGATGGCGTTAGTGTAGGAGGGCACACACTGCAAGCTCCCAGAGCAAGGCGGATTGTGTATGGGGTCCTGCCCAGGGGTCTGTGCTGTGCATGCGTGGAATGAGAAGCTTGGGACATCTAGCTGCGCGGATCAACAGAGTGGACAGAACGGTAGAAATTCATGAGTTTTCAGCCTGCCGATGGGGGTTGGCACAGACGGCTGAGCCCCGCGGTTAGGGAGAAAAAAAAAAAAAAAAAAGCGGCCAGTTGGAGCCGTGAGCGAGGCGAGAAAGTTTTATTTTCTGGGGATCTGGCTGCCTGGAGCCCCTTGGACTTTCTGTGAACAGAAGAGCCGGAGCAAATCGGCACCTGGTGGACAGGAGGACTGATTCTGTTTGGGGGGGGGAGTTGATTTGCCTAGCTGCCCAGGGATAAGCCCTGAGCTGCCGTGGAGCCAGGAAGAGGGGACACTCTCCTAAAGAGGGAGGGTTCTGTTGGAGGACAGGGAAGGGAATTTTTTATTTTTATTTTTTGACATCGATCTGGCTGTCTTCACTGCCGCATAGCTTTGGGGAGCAGATAAGCCGACCTGAACCAGCATCAGGCTGAGAGCAGATGTGAATCTGCAGAGTCAAAGTGATTTATATAGGAACCCAGTGACGCTGGTGCTTGGCTCAAGAAGGGGTGGAATTGGCCGTCTTTAGCACTCTGCACTGACTAACATCAGAGCTACAGCCACCCTGGGGAGTCCAGGAAGTGGGACATGCTTGATTAATTTCCACGAGCCCAGCTAGGGTCCCTTCCATAAGGGGGTTGGTCTAGAGGAGGAATTATTTTGGGTCCTGTATTTCGCTAAAAAAAAAAAAAAAAAGAGTGAGAAGGTCACTTCAATAAATGAAAAATAAGTTCTTTTTAATTTAGTTTAATAGCTAAAAGCTGTTTCAGGACCTGCATATAGAACCCTGGGGGGAAATTGATTGATAAACACAAGCAGGCAGAGAGGATCCACGTGGACCCTAGGGGAATCATTGACCCTCCTTAGCTCTGTTTGACTGCTTGCGTGTGTGGATCTTTGGTTTTTCTCTGTTTATTTCTGTTCTCTTGCTTTTCTTTCCTCTTTCCTCCCCCCCTTTTTTTTTCTTTCATTTTTTAAAAATTAGGTGCTTCTAGCTTGTCGTTTCTTTGCTGTGCTTCTTCTTCAGTAATTTCCCACTCACTGTCTATATTGATTCTGTATTCCAAACTATCACTTATCCTTCCTTCATCTTTCTGCCTTCTGCTTTCTGTTGTGGCTCTTAGACACAACAATTTTTCATAGGCCCACAACTTAAGGGTGTCAATTTCTATTCCATCTATTTTGTTTTCTTCTTATTTTAAAATTAGTATTAACTTTTTCCTTTCAGCACCTTCTTTACTATTTCTCTCCCTCCTCATAATTCTAGCCTTCTAAATCACTATATATATATTCCTCCATTTGTTTTCCCAGTCCATTGTAGGAACTCCACTTTTTTTTCTATTACTCTACACTGCTTACACAAGTTAAATATTCATCTCATTAAGTCTCATTTGGCTCCTCTTCTAACTTTTATCAATATTACTATTATCCTTCTGCCTTCCTTACATATTTTGATTCCTCTGGACCTAATCTTTTGCCTTCAAGGGAACATAGAAAGAAGCAAGGAAATAAAATAAGAAGAAAAAGTGCCAAAGAGAAAACTTAACTAACACACAGAACCACCAGCTAAATAAAACTCTAGAGAATAGAGAAAAGCTAATCAACTGAACAAACCCATCAAGATAATATTATGACCAGAGGGCAACAAAAAAAATACAAATGATTCTGAGAAACAGGAAAACATGGACCAGTCAAATGAACAAAATAAAAACCAGGAAGTGATGCAGAACATCGAACAACTAATCAAAGCTCTCCAAACAAATATAATGGACCAACTTAAAGAAGTGAGGGAAGAGATTAAGGATATAAAGAACACACTGGGAGAACATACTGAAGAAATTGCAAACATGCCTAAAATGGTAATGGATATGATGGTGAACAATGGCATAATCCAAGAAATGAAAAAGACGCTGGATTCACATAACAGCAGATTTGAACAGGCAGAAGAAAGAATTAGTGATATGGAAGACAATACAGCTGAAATCAAAGAGATAGTAGAACAGATAGACAAAAAGATAGAAAAAATCCAGCATGGACTCATAATACATGATACATAATACAAAACACACAAACATATGCATTACGGGCATCCCAGAAGGAGAAGAGAAGGGAAAGGGAACAGAAGAGTGTTGAAGGAAATAATGGCTAAAAACTTCCCAACCCTATTGAGAGAGATGGATGTGCAGATCCAGGAAGCACAGCACACCCCAAATAGTACAAATCCCAACAGGCCAACTCCAAGATATATACTTGTCAAATGTCCAATGCTCAATACAAAGAGAAAATACTCAAGGCAGCAAGAGAAAAGAGAACCATCACATACAAGGGAAGCACGATAAGATTAAGTGCTGATTTCTCAGCTGAAACCACGGAGGCAAGAAGACAGTGGTATGACATAGTCAAAACACTAAAAGAAAAAACCTTCCAGCCACGAATTTTCCATCCAGCAAAACTGACATTCAAAAATGATGGAGAGTTCAAAATATTCACAGATAAACCAAAATTAAAAGAGTATGTCAAGAAGAAACCAGCACTTAAAGAAATACTAAAGGAATCTCTACAAGTTGAAAGGAAAAAACAAGGGATAGAGTGTTGGAGGATCATTTAAAAACAACTGAAAAGACAAAGAAAGGAACAAAACAACATATGACATACATTAATACAAAGAAAAAATGGCTGAAGTAAGAAATTCTTTACGAGAAATAACCTTGAATGTTAATGGATTAAATTCACCAATCAAAAGACACAGATTGGCAGAATGGATAAGAAAATAGGATCCATCTATATGCTGTCTACAAGAAACCCACCTTCGACCCACGGATTCAAGGAGGCTGAAAGTGAATGGCTGGAAAATCATTTCACAAGTTAACAATAGCCAAAAAACGGCAGGAGTATCTATTCTAATATCAGACAAAATAGACTTTAAATGTAAAACTATTGTAAGAGAAAAAGATTGACACTACATATTAATAAAACGAGTAATCTCTCAAGATGAGAGAACAATCATCAACATTTTCGCACCTAATTGGGGCACCTCAAAATACGTGCGGCAAACTCTGGAAAAAGTAAGAGGAGAAATAAATGCCTCTACAGTTATAGCAGGGAACTTCAACACACCACTATCCTCATTAGACAGAACATCTAGACAGAATCAATAAAGAAACTAAGGCACTCAACAGTACAATAGAAGACCTGGACTTAATAGACATATACAGAACACTACTCCCAAATACAGCGGGATTTACATTCCTCTCGAGTTCACACGGAACATACTCCAAAATAGACCACATGCTAGGTCACAGAACAACTCTCAATGAACTTGGAAAGATTGAGATGATACAAAGTAATATCTCTGACCACAATGGAATGAAATTGGAAATCACTAAGGGCCAGAGAAATAGGTTAGGCACAAGGGTATGGAAGTTAAACAACACACTCTTAGACAAACAGTGGGTCAAAGAGGAAATCTCAAAAGAAATCAATCAGTAACTACCTTGAAACTAATGAAAACAACAACACAACATACCAAAACCTATGGGATGCAGCAAAAGCAGTCCTGAGAGGGAAGTTCATAGCCATAAATTCATATATTAAAAAAGAAGAAAGAGCTAAAATTGAAGACCTAAATGCACACTTGGAGGAAATGGAAAAACAACAAACTAAACCAAAAGGAAGTAGAAAGAAGGAAATAACAAAGTTTTGAGCAGAACTAAATGAAATAGAGAATAAGAAAGCACTGGAAACAATAAACAAAACCAAAAGCTGGTTCTTTGAGAATATCAATAAAATTGACAAACCCTTAGCCAGACTAACAAAGAAAAAGAGAGAACAGATGCAAATACATAAAATAAGGAAAGAGCAAGGGAATATCACTTCTGACCCCACAGAAATAAAGAGTACCAGAAGAGGATACTTTGAAAAATTGTATACCAACAGGAATGATAATTTAGAGGAAATGGACAAGTTTCTAGAAACCCACAAATAGCCTACATTGATGAAAGAAGAAATAGATGAACTCAACATTCCAATTACAAGAGATAGACTAAGTCATCAAAAACCTCCCAACTAAGAAGAGCCCAGGACCAGATGGCTTCACAGCTGAGTTCTACCAAACATTCTGGAAAGAGCTAACACCAATTCTACTTAAGCTCTTCCAAAAAATAGAAGTAGAAGGAATATTGCCTACCTCATTTATGATGCCAACATTGCCCTAATACCAAAACCAAATAAAGATACCACAAGAAAGGAATATTACAGACCAATTTCTCTAATGAACCTAGATGCTAAAATCCTCAACAAAATACTTGCTAATCGCATTCAACAACATATCAAAAGGATTATATACCATGAAGAAGTGGGTTTCATCCTGGGTATGCAAGGATGGTTCAATATAAGTAAATCAATCAATGTAATACACCACATAAACAGATTGAAAGAAAAAAATCACATGATTATCTCTATAGATGCAGAAAAAGCATTCGACAAAATACAGCACTCTATCCTTATAAAAACACTACAAAAGATAGGAATAGACAGAAACTTTCTGAATATGATAAAGGGTATATATGAAAAACCCAAAGCTAACATGATTTTCAACAGTGAAATCCTAAAAGCCTTCTTTCTGAGATCGGGAACTAGACAAGGATGCCCACTATCACCACTCCTATTTAACATTGTCTTAGAAGTACTTGCACGAGCACTGAGACAAGAAAAGGACATAGAAGGCATCCAAATTGGAAAAGAAGAAGTAAAAATTTCATTATTTGCAGATGACATGATCCTATACATAGAAAGCCCTGAGAATCTACAACAAGGCTTCTAGTACTTATAAAAGAGTTCAGTAATGTTGCAGACTATAAGAGCAATGCTCAAAAATCAGTAGCATTTCTGTACACCAATAACGAGCAAACTGAAGAGGAAATCAGGAATAAAAATACCATTTACAATATTAACTAAAAGAATCAAATACCTAGGAATAAATTCTACTAAAGATGTAAAGGACTTATATACAGAAAACTACACAACACTGTTAAAGGAAATCAAAATAGACTTAAATAAATGGAAAAATATTCCCTGTTCATGGATGGGAAGACTAAACATCATCAAGATGTCTATCCTACCCAAACTAATCTACAGATTTAATGCAATCACAATAAAACTCAACAATGTATTTTTTAAGGAGGGCAAGAGGCGCCGAATTGCCAAAGACATATTGAAAAAGAAAAATGTAGTTGGAGTTATCACACTACCTGACTTTAAAACATACTAGAAACCTACAGTGATCAAACTGTATGGTATTGGCACAAGGATAGACCTACTGACCAATGGAACTGAATTGAGAGTTCTGATATAGATTCTCGCATATACAGTGATCTGATATTTGACAAGGCCATGAATCCCACTCAGTTGGGAGAGAATGGCCTCTTTAACAAGTGGTGCTTGGAGAACTTGATATCCATATCCAAAAGAATGAGAGAAGAATACCATCTCACACCTTATACAAAAATCAACTCAAGATGGATCAAAGATCTAAATATAACAGCCAAAACCATAAAGACCTTGGAAGATAATATAGGGAGGCACTATAGGACCTTGTAATAGGAAATGGTTTCATGAACTTCACAGCCAAAGCACAAGCAGCAGGAGTAAAAATAGATAAATGGGATCTCATCAAAATTAAAAACTTCTGCACCTCCAAGGATGTTATTAAGAAAATAAAAAGGCAGCCTACACAATGGGAGAAAATATTTGGCAAACATTTATTTGATTGGAGCCTAATATCCTGCATATATAAAGAAATCCTACACTTGAAAATAAAAGGACAACAGCCCATTTAAAAAATGGGCAAGTGACCTGAAAGACACTTCTCCTAGAAAGAAAAACAAATGTCTAAAAAGCACATGAAAAAATTCTCAACATCGCTTTCTATCAGGGAAATGCAAATCAAAACTCCAATGAGATACCATCTTACACGAATAAGCAAAATGTGGTACATACATACAATGGAGTATTACTCAGCTGTAAGAAGGAATAAAGTGCTAACTTATGGAATAACGTGGATGAATCTTGAAGACCTTATGTTGAGTGAAGCAAGCCAGGCACTGAAGGATGAACAGTATATGACCTCACTGATTTGAACTGAGGAAAGTGAGCAGTCTCTGAGAACCATTGTCTGAAAGATAGGTTATGAAGGGAGAGTAAGAGAAGAGGAGGCTTTGAGCCATCACCCATATGGACAAAATCTATGGTAAAGGGATAGAGTATATTTGCATATTGAAGGATAGGACAGATGGGTAGGATATTACTGGGTTTGGTGGTGTAGCATTGACAGGTGGGTAGATTAGGAAGGGCACGTTCAAATACCCAGGGCTTGTAACCATGAATCTTGACATTCCATGAGTCAAGACAGGGGAGTGTTATATGCCCCAGGGGGGGATAGGGAGGAAGGAACAGTTAAGATCTAATGGGGTATTTAGTGGTCATGGGAAAGGTTTTTCATTACCTTACAGTAATGGACACAGGACATGGTAAATATCATCAAAACTTATTAAACTGTATCGCCTAAATTGTAAACTATACTATAAATCATTGACAATGTTTAGTTGCTATATTTTGCTATCTGTATAACTGTTATAACAATGCTAACATCCAAAAAATAGGGGCGGATTTAATATGGGGTGAGGAAGGGGGGTGTGGTTTGGTATCTGGGAGTCTTTGGTACTCCGTGTGTGACTTTGCTGTGACCTAAAATTTCTTTGAAAATTAAATGAAAATTTGGGACACAATGGGGATTGAGTGGGGAAAGGAGTCACGGCACACCGGACATCCGATAACACAGTGATAAAAGGAAAAAAAGAATATATATATATATTCTTTTTTTTTTTTTAAAGGCATTTCTTTTGCTTTTTTCCCCATTTTTCTGAATGTCTCAATCCGCTAATTATATTTTGTTTTGTTTTGTTTTTGTTTGATTGTTTGTTTTTTTAGTTCTTTTTTTTTTTTCCTGAGTTTCCTTGTGTTCGTCTCTTGCATGTAAGCTTATCATTGTTGTTTCTTTTTCCTATTAAGTGTATTTGATTATTTTTTGGACCACATGTTCATTGAAGATTTGGATCAGAGAAGGGTTACAATGGGTACTGCAGGGGATTATTGGTGGGGGGTGTCTGGGAGGGGGGATTCATGGCAGTTAGTTCATCCGAATATACATGAAAGAGATACAAAATCGTTCAAAAGATCAAAAGATGGGCCATGGTCAAAGTGTGTGGACAATCACAAAATAAACGAGGGAATCTGAATTCCTAGCCTGGAGAGCTCTTTCACAATCTCCAAGGGAGCAGCAATAATCCTCTGAGTGCAGGGACAGTGTCTGTCTAAAGAGGTTGACACACTGATGAGTTATTTGCTCTTGTAACTGAAACTTAGCTTACTGATATGGGGTGCCTAAGGGTTGCCACCTGGGAGCCTCCTTGTTGCTCAAATGTGGCCTCTCTCTAAGCCAAACTCAGCATATGAATGCATTACCTTCCCCCCTAATGTGGGACATGACTCCCGGGGATGATACTCCCTGGCAATGTGGGATTAATGCCAAGTGCCAATTGGCAACACAACTGGAAAAAGACCTTGAATAAAAGGGGGAAAAGGTAAAGACAGATGAATTCAAGTGGCTAAGAGACTTCAAAGAGAGTCGGGAGGTAATCCCAGAGGTAATGCTTACGCACACCTCAGTAGGAGCTCATAGAACATCAAAGTGCATATCACCCCACACAGAGGGGCTCCTGAGAGCTCTAGAGACACCCAGGTCCTATATGGGGGGGGGGGTGTTAGCCCCAGAGAATGACACCTTATCAATGGGCTGTATTTTGGAATCTGTGTTCCTGAGAGTGACAGAATTGGACTCAAATAAGTCCTCCCTGCACATGGTTCATCAGTCCCTTCCATTCAAACCTATATGTGATGCTGGAGTTTTTAGGTGTACTTCCAGACACTGGAGCCTCTGGCCTACCTATGTGCCAGGTGTGCGGGGAATCTTGGTGGAACTGCAACTCCTACCGTACAGCTCAATGGACTCATCCAAGTCACTTGGCGAGGAGACAACGATGGATAATGGCCAGGCCAGGGAATGGAGACAGCCTGCATTTGCAGGCAGGATCATCCCACCCACCATATCCATGGGATATAAGCCCTCTCTCACTTGGAGGTGGAGTGGACATCACCATCCCAGTCCCCTCAGGATTGGGGGAAGGACTATGAGCTAGAGTGGACTTGATGGTATTCTGTTGTACACATATGGTGATTCTAGCAATAGTAGAAATTATAACAGTGAGGTGGAGCCAGTAGCCACTGGACACTTTCGGGGCAGGGAGGGGATGTGCAATTGAAATACAGGGGCTATTTCGGGATTTGGATTTTGTCCTGAGTGCCATTGTGGCAATGGATGTAGGCCATTTTAAATCAGCCCACACCTTTCAGAACTTTGTGGGAAAGAGTGTAGTCTACGATGTGAACTGTGGTCTATGGTTGGTGGCAAGGCCCCAGGATGTGTATATCCATTGAGGGTGATGAACCAGCCTGATGAAGGATGTTTGTGTGGGATGTTGTGGGAGGTGTGGGAGGTGGGGAACATGGGAATCCCTGTAATTTCTGTGTAATATTTAGGTAATCTAAGCACCTCTTAAAATATATATATATCATTTTACAAATATTGGAATGTATTGTGAAAAATTTGATTTTTACCCACAATAAAAAATAAATAAATAAAAATAATAAAAATAAAAACCATGGTACTGTGTTATAGTCAAAACAAACAAACAAACAAACAAACTTATGGGATACAGTGAAGGTAGTCTTGAAAGGGAAATTTATAGCTCTAAATGCCTATGGTAAAAAATAAGACAGAGCTAAACTCAAAAGATTTAACTGAATAACTAGAGAAACTAGAAAAAGAACAGCAAACCAATCTCAAAGCAAACAGAAGGAAAGAATTAGTAAAGATTAGAGTAGAAATAAATGAAAATGAGTATAGAAAAACAATAGAGAAAATCAACAAACCCAAAAGCTGATTCTTTGAGAAGATCAATAAAATTGACAAACCCCTCGCTAGACTAACAAAGAAAAAAAGAGAGAAGATGTAAATAAATACAATCAGAAATGTAAGAGAGGGAGTTACAAATGAACTCACAGAAATAAAAAGAATCATAAGAGGATATTATGAGATAATACATGCCAACAAACTAGACAACCTAGAGGAAATGTACAAATTTCTAGAAACGCACAACCAACATACACTGACGTAGAAGAAATAGAAGAACTTAACAAACCCATCACATTTAAGGAGATTGAATCCATCATCAAAAATCTCCCAGCAAAGAAAAGTCCAGGACCAGACGTCTTCACAGGTGAATTCTACAAAGCATTTCAAAAAAAAATTAACACCAATCCTGTTTAAACTCTTCCAAAAAATTGAAGAGGAGGGAAAATTACCCAACACATTTTATGAAGCCAAAATCACCCTGATACCAAAGCCAGATAAAGATTCCACAAGAAATGAAAATTACAGACCAATCTCTCTAATGAACATAGATGTGAAAATTCTCAACAAAATATTTGCAAATAGAATCCAACAGCATATCAAAATACTTATACATCATGACCAAGTGGGATTAATTCCTGGTGTGCAAGGCTGGTTCAACATAAGAATGTTAATCAATGTAATACACCACATCAACAAATTGAAGGAAAAAAACCACATGATCATCTCAATCGATGCAGAAAAGACATTCAAAAAAATCCAGCATCCTTTTTTGTTAAAAACACTTCAGAAGATAGGAATAGAAGGAAAATTCCTCAATGTGTTAAAAGGCATATATGGTAAACCCACAGCCATCATCATACTCAATGGGGAAAGGTTGAAAGCTTTCCCTCTAAGGTCGGGAACAAGACAAGGATGCCCACTGTCACCATTGTTATTCAACATTTTAGTAGAAATTCTAGCTAGGGCAATTAGACAAGAAAAAAAATTTAAAGGCATCCAAATAGGAAAAGAGGAAGTAAAACTCTCAGTGTTTGTGGATGACATGATCCTGTATTTAGAAAATCCTGAATTATCCACAAAAAAGCTACTTGAACTAATAAATGAGTTCAATAAAGTGGCAGGTACAAGATCAACACGCAAAAATCAGTAATGTTTTTGTACACTAGAACTGAACAACCGAAGGAGGAAATCAGGGGAAAAATTCCATTTTCAATAGCAACAAAAGACTCAAATACATATGAGTTAATTTAACCAAAAAGTACAGGACTTATATGCAGAAAACTACAAAACAATGCTAAAAGAAATTTTAAAAGACCTAAACAAATGGAAAGACTTTCCATGTTTATTGATTTGAAGAATAAATATTGTGAAGATGTCAGTCTCGCCCAAACTGATTTATAGATTCAAAGCAATACCAATCAAAATCCCAACAGCTTACTTTACAGAATTATAGAAGGCAATTACCAAATTCATCTGGAATGGTAAGTGCACCTGAATAGCCAAAAGCATTATAAAAAAGAGCCACGTGGGAGGAATTTCACTGCCTGACCTTGAAACATATTACAAAGCTACAGTGGTCAAAACAGCATGGTACTGGCATAAAGATAGACACATGGATCAGTGGAATAGAATTGAGAATGCAGAAATAAACCCTCACCTATACAATCAACTGTTTTTTTACAAACTTACCAAGCCCACACTAATGGGAAAAAGCAGTCTCTTCAACAAATGGTGTTGGGAGAACTGGATATCTATAACCAAAAGAATGAAAGAGGACCCCTATCTCACCCCCTATACAAGAATCAACTCAAAATGGATCAAAGATCTAAATATAAAAGCCAGGATCACAAAACTACTAGAAGAAAATGTTGGGAAACATCTTCAAGACCTTGTAGTAGATGGTGGTTTCTTGGACGTTACATCCAAAGCACTTGCAACAAAAGGAAAAATAGATAAATTGGACCTCCTCAAATTTAAACACTTGCACATCACAGGACTTTGTCAGAAGTGTGAAAAGGCAGCCAACTCAATGGGAAAAAATATTTGGAAATCACATACCTGATAAGGGTTTAATATCCAGGATATATAAAGAGATGTTACAACTGAACAGTAAAAAGACAACCGAATTAAAATATGGGCAAAAGACTTGAATAGACATTTCTCCAAAGAAGAAATACAAATGGCAAAAACAAAAACAAAAACAAAAAAAAAACAAAAAAAAAAAACATGAAGAAATGCTCAACATCACTCATGATTAGGGAAATGCAAATCAAAACTACAATGAGGTATCATTTCACACCTATCAGAATGGCCACTATTAAAAAGACAGAGAACTACAAGTGTTGGAGAGGATGTGAAGAGATAGGAACACTTCTTCACTGTTGGTGGGAATGCAGAATGGTACAGCCACTGTGAAGGAATGTTTGGCAGTTCCTAAAGAATTTGAATATAGACTTGCCACGTGACCCGGCAATACCACTCCTGGATATATACCCAGAAGAACTGAGAGCAGTGACATGAACAGCTGTCTGTACACTGATGTTCATAGCAACGTTATTCACCATTGCCAAAAGTTGGAAACAACCCAGGTGTCCATCAACAGACGAATGGATAAACAGACTGTCATCTATTCACATGATGGAATATTATGCAGCTGTAAGAAGAAAAGAAGTCATAAAGCATATGACAACATGGATGAACCTGGAGGACATTATGATGAGCGAAGCAAGCCAGACACAAAAGGACAAATACTGTATGAATGCATTACTATGAACTAAATATATTGCATAACATATTGTTTGATTCAAAAAATATTTTTGTATCCATTACATTTAATTGAGAAATGTATATATTTATTCATCTGTGTTTATTTTTTAGTTTTTAATTGTTTATATTTTCAATTATTAAATGTACAAAATAAAATAAAAAAAAGTTAGATTTATGACTTTCAATGTTTCCTTTTCCTTAGATTGCAAACAACTTGTAACTAATTTATTTCTCTTTTTAAATACTGTGGGAAAATACTGTCTTTTGCTCTTAAAACTCAACATATTAGTTTTTGATAATTATTATATATGAAATGATTTCTTCCATCCTTTTATTTGAAACCAATACTATTTTCTCATGAAATGATTTCTTCCATCCTTTTATTTTAAACCAATACTGTTTTCTCACATTTTTCCTTTTGTAATATTTTCTAAAATAGATTTTTTTGTGTGTAAAAATTTACTCTTTACTAGTTTTCTAAAAGCTAGTTTTAATGATTATGGTAGAAACTGTTACATAAAAAATGAACATAATAAATTCTAAAATAAAGACTCTAAAATCATTAAATTGAAAGAAATTTCAGAAAGTTTTATCTGTTATCACTAAAAATTGTGCATTATTCTCTGTAGAACATATTCTACACTCACTAATTGATACTAATATTTGTAAAAAAAAAATCTGCATTTAATCTTGACTTATTCTGTAAATTTCTATTACTTTTTTTAAAAATTTATATTTTATTGTGGGTAAAAATCAAAATTTTCACAATACATACCAATATTTTTTAAATGATATATAAATACAAATGCATATATGTGCATTTGCTTTCAAAGATGTTATTTATATATATATAAATATATTTTAAGAGGTGCTTAGATTACCTAAAAGATGTGGAGGAATAGGAACCCTCATCCACTCCTGGTGGGGCTGCGGTATGGTCCAGCCACTGTGGAGGACAGTTTGGCGGTTCCTCAGAAAACTAACAATAGATCTTACATATGATCTATCAATTCCACTGCTGGGTATATACCCAGAAGAACTGAAAGTAAAGACACAAACAGATATACGCACACCAATGTTCATAGCGGCATTGTTCACCATTGCCAAAAGTTGGAATCAGTCCTGGTGCCCATCAACAGAAGAATGGATAAGCAAAATATGGTACATATATACAATGGAATATTACTCAGCTGTAAGAAGGAATAAAGTGCTAACACATGAAATAACATGGATGAATCTTGAAGACCTTATGTTGAGTGAAGCAAGCCAGGCACTGAAGGATGAACAGTAAATGACCTCACTGATCTGAACTGAGGAAAGTGAGCAGTCTCTAAGAACCATTGTCTGAAAGATAGGTTAAGAAGGGAGAGTAAGAGAAGAGCAGGCTTTGAGCCATCACCCATATGGACATAATCTATGGTATGTCATATTACTTTTGAGATGCATTCTCTATACATTCTGCCATTTCGATCCATAACATTTAATAACATTTCTACCTAGCAAGTTATATTTCTTCATAGTATGTATTTAACAATTACTTATTTTAAAAGTAGCAAATATTTTAAGATAATTATTGTTGAATATATGGAATATAACTGTCCACAAGAGATATTTAAGTGAAGTAACAAAAGTATCATATCAGTTAACACAATATATTTATTTCCTTAGAATTGAATTTGAAATAGAATCTATCTACCAAAGATGGAATAACAAAGAACAGATTTATACCTCCCTGAAACAATATGTGTTGAAAATACATGAAACAATGTTTCTCATGGCACTGGAAATGAAGCAACTGAGGACAAAAATCCATAAGAAAAGAGAAGCAAATGATATGATCCCTATGCTTGCTAGAATTTCTGCCTTGATAGAATATCCAGACCATGGTTTAGTTTGCAGATCTCAGACAGAATCTGTCAGACTCACTGAGATGAGAAAATAAAGCTATATAGTATGGAGAGGCCAAGAAATTGAGACTTCACAAGACAGAGTTTCAGAGAATAAAGAGCTTCACAGAGGTTCAATTCTGGGGATATAGAGAGGCTCTCTGTCAAATACTTGGCTGATTTTTGCTTAGTACATTAGTGTAAGGAAACTCTCCAAGGGTGGGGAAAGAAACCCTAAAAAATAATATAAGTAACAATCAATGACTGACACTCACACACATCGAGTAATTGTCCATGTTACCAAGAGTCAGACTGGAAAATATAAAGACTCTTGGGGTATTGATTACAGTACACAAGAGTATATTGTCTTGATAGTTGGGAGAAAATAGGTCTAGACTGATGACCACTGCTCCTACCCACCTTTAAATGTCTTTAAAGCAATTCCCCAAAGAATCAAATTGGTTCTAAGTAACAGTCTCATAACAAAGATTAAGAGTCTTTATATTAATATAATAATATCCAGGATTTAAAATGGTAACATTAACAATCCAATAAAAATTACCCATCATGAAACGAATTAGGAAAATAAGACCTATTATAGGAAAATAATCAACATCATTGCAAACCCAATGCAGGTGATTTAATAAGTGGAAAAAGATATTGAAACAATCATAACTATTATTTTCCCATATAGTACACATGAACCTAGTTCATATTTTTTAAAAATATAATGCATTCCGTGTTTTGATATACTATAGTTTATCCATCTAATCATATTATTTAAATGACTTGAGGTTTCTACGTGAAGTGATCCAAGGTATATTTTTGCATCACCCATTTTGCCACTGCACACCTATGGCAATATATCAAGAGGATACATTTCTTTTAAAATTTTTACTGAAATTTAATTCACATATCATAAAATTCACATTCTTAAAGTGTGCAAGTCAGTGGGTTTTATTAGATTCAGAAGGATATGCAATCAACAGTACTATCTAATTCCCAAATATTTTCATCACCCCAAAATAAACTGTATATTTACCCATTTTAATCAATTTTATTAAATTGTATTGCTGATTGTAATAGTTATTTTTATATTCTGATTGCAATTAACTTATCAGATATATTATTTCTACATATATTATGTCATTATAATTCTTGCAAATACTTCTCCCACTTCTATGATTCTCTTAATTTGGAAATTTTGTTTCCAATTTCTTCATGTCCTTTGAAGCAGACAAAAATTTAACTATGTTTTCTTTTGATGCACATGTTTAGCTGTCATATTTATGAAACCATTGTCTAACACAAAGCCAAAATTATTTACCTGATATTTTCTTCAAAGATTTTAATAACTTATCTCCTAGATTTAAGGCCATGATCCATTTTGAGTTAATTTTTGACTATGGTGAAGTAGAAGTCCAATTGCCATATTTTGAATTTGGATACCCAGTTGTTCCTTGTACCATTTAATGAATAGGTTGCGCTTTCCCCAGTAAATTGTTTACTCCCTTGTCAAATATACATGTTATCTATATGAACAGAAAAAATAATTTGAAACTTGGAAGATATAAAAAAGACCAAAATCAAGCTTCTGATGGATTAAAATATAAAGTATGTGAATAAATTCACCCAATGGGACTACTGGCAGATTAAGTGCAAATAATATTACCAGGGCTAATAAATGTCATTTCATAGTTCTCAAAGTGCAGTTCATCAAGATGACATAGCAATGCAAAACATACATTCATCTAACAACAGAACATATAAGTTTATATCTAAAATTGATAAACATGCAAGAAGAAATATACCAATCCATATTCATTTTGAAAATATTAAGTTTTTCCTTAATAGCTGATAGAATATATAGATAAGAAAATCAGCAATCCTACACAAGATTTGAACAGCACTGTCAACCGACTTGACCTTATTTTCATTTAGAATTCTCCATATAACAATAGATGTATACACATTTATTTTACAAGTGCATATGGAAAATATACAAGTATAAACCATATTTTTAAACAAATTCTATAGAATTCAAATCATACAAAATATGGTTTCTGATGACAATATATTAAAATTAGGACTGCATAAGGGAAATATATCATGACAAACTTCAAATATTGGAAACTAAAACACTCACTGCTAAAGAACACATGGGTCAAAAGGGTAATAAAAATGGAAATTATAATTGTTTTGCACTTAAAATAAATTCAAAATTTGTAGGGGCAAGTTCTAAAGAAGTAATTAGGGGGAAATTTATGGCAGTAAACACCTACACTAAGAAAAAAGAAACATTTCAAATAAGTGACCACAGTATTAACTATTGCAAGCAGAAGAATAGGAGCAAATTTAACACAAATAAACAACAGAAGAAAGAAAGCAAACAAAAAAGGCCAGCATTAGAAATCCATTAATAATGATATAAAACCAAGGGCAACAAAAGCTAGTTCATTTAGCTAATCAATAAAATGTTAAAATTTCCAGGCAGATGGAACAAGAAGAAAGAAAGAAGACACAAATTATAAAAAATTTGAATGATAAACTTGACACCCCAACAGATTCTGGAATTATTTAAAGGATAGGAATGGAATGATAAAAGCAATATTTGTCACTGATTTGGACAAATAAAGTGAAATATAGAAATTTCTTCAAAGACCTAACTATCATAAGTCATGCAGGAAAAAATGGATAGCTTGAATAGCCATACTTCCATTATAGAAATTGAAATTATAAATTAAAACCTTTCCACTTCAAAACTTGGAGGAACATATGTCTTAATTTGTGATTAAACCAAATATTTACAGAAGAAATACCAATATTGACAGATACTTTTCCAAAAATTGAACGGGAAGAGACAATTTTCAACTCATCCCATGAGATCAGTATTACCTCTTACCAAATATAGTAAAAAAATTGCAACAACAATAAAATGAAAGCTATATATATTCTTCTCATGAGCACATCGATCATTCTCCAGCTCAGCCTACGTGTTGGGTCACAAAACATATCTCAAGTTTTAAAAAGATTGAAACTATGCAAATCACTTTCTCTGACCATAATGAAATGATGCTGGAAAAATCATCAATATAGAATTGGTAAAAAACACATTCTTAAACAATCTGTGCAGCAAAGAAAAAATTGCAAAATTGTAAATATCTTGAGATGAATGTAAAAGAGGTCACAACATATCAAAACTTAATGATATGAGGTAAAGGCAAGGATGAGTGGGATATTTACATCCTTAAATGTGCATCACTATTGCAGGGTGGCAGGAATGTGGAGATGCATTGGAAAAATACAGTCTGAGTGATATCACAGCAATACTGTAATATTCTTGCATCAATGCCAAAGATGTACTGTATTGATACTGGGGCAGGTATGAAAAAGTGTGCCAAATATATGCTATGGAACATGCTTGGTGGTAATAGTCTGATGATATTAACTCATAATCTGTAACAAATGTTTCACCACTGTGTGGTGTGTTGGTGTAGGGGTGTTGCATAGAAATTCTACACAAGTGCATGATTGTTTTGTAAGTTCACAACTTCTGTAATAAAAATACATTTAAAAAAAGAAAGAACTTAATCAATGGCCTATCTCCATATCTGGAGGAACTAGATAAAGAAGAGCAAACAAGTCACAAAGCAAGCAGAAGGAAATAAAAAAAATGACTAGAACATAAGTAAATGAAATAGAGAAACAACAATAGAATTATCAAAACCAAATATTGGTTCTTTGCAAGATCAATAAAATTGACTACTAGACTGAGAAAAAGATAGAAGCAAATAAACAAAATCAGAGCATTACCACTGATCCCACAGAAATAAAGAAAAGTATCAGAAGAGAATATTATAAGCAATAAATTAGACAAACTAGATAAAATGGATAAATTCCTAGAAACACAGGAACAACCTACCCTGACTCTAGAAGAAACAGAATTCCTCAACAGAAAAATGAAGAGATTGTGTTAGTCTTCAAAAAATTCTCAATAAAGAAAAGCCAAGGATAAGATGGATCATAAGTGAATTCTACCAATCTTTCCAAGAAGAATTAATACCAACCCTGTTTAAATATTTTCAAAATATTTCAGAGGAGGGAATACTTCCTAACTCGCTCTATGAACTCAGTATCACCCAAATACTTAGTTTTTGGGCTTTGCTGAAATAGTCTTGAGTGAAAAATATCTTCATAACCACAATCACCATGTCAAATATAATTTTAAATAATAATATGAAAATTTGCAAATTAGAGGTTTCTAAATTAGGAGATATAAAAATTTTAAGAAATTATTAGACTGGATATTTAACTTGAATAATTGTTCAAGTTTGTCATTATAAGGTGAAAATATGTAGTTTGTTGGAAACTTCCAAGAAGATATTTGTGATGTTATGTTAATTTGTTACTATTAATAATTTATTTCATTTGAACATCACTTTCCATAGTAGTTATGTTTAAGATCTTAATTATTTTTCATTTTAATGACAAAGACCAAGTCTTCATTCATTATGAATTCATGGATGAAACAATTTTGAGAACCCTTAATCTACATCATTATAACACATTTGTATAGAAAAAAATTCCTGGGAGAAATCTAAATAATTTGATGTAATGTTAAATGAAAAAATAAAAACAAACAAGCAAATAAATAAATAATAATTAAATACAAATAGGCTAAATCAGGTTTGGTGTAGACTGTTTCCAATGGAAAACCTGACTTTATAAAATTATAAACATTTCAGAATTTTGAATAAGGTTTTAAGTTGAGTGAAATCGGAATAGAACACCCAGTGAAGCCAGAGACAATATATCCCATGAAAAAATTATCAACTGATTGCATATTTTGGCTGCTTTGTAAAATAATTATTAGATATGTGTGTTTATAGGCCAATCATGCATAAAGTTTGTATTCCATGCACCATCCCACCACAAACACCTTGCATTTGTGTGGAATGTTTACTACAGTTGCTGATACTTTTTTGTAATAGTATTAATTTTTTAAAAAGTCATTACCTGTGTTATAATTGGTGAAAAAATATTAAAACAATACTCTTTACTACCATCCATAGCTTACATTGTATGTTTTTCCATATATAGCACTATTTCATGCTAATTTTAATTCCTTTTATTAGTGTTGTACATTTATTTTGATTCATAAAAGAACATTCTTGTACTGTAAACTATACTCCATCATCTACAATAGGGTTCAATGTGTTATACAGTCATATGTTTTATCTTTTAATTCCTTCTCTAGCAACATATATTACCTAAACTTTCCACTTTTAGCCACATTCACGTATATAATTCAATGCTGTTGATTACACTCACAATAAGGTGCTAGCATCACCACCATCCATTTCCAAAACATTACAATTATCTCAAAAAGAAAGTCTTTACAATTTAAGCATCAACTCTCCATTCTCTAACCCCAGTCTATCTCCTGGTAACCTATATTCCAGATTCCAACTCTATGGGTTTGCTTATTATAATTAGTTCATACCAGTGAGATGATAGAATATTTGTCTATTTGTGTCTGGCTTACTTTACTCAGCATAATGTCAACTCCTTTTTAGGTCATCAAATTTCTTCACAAAGACTCTAATGACTGCATTACTTCAGTGTCCATCACTTTAAAATACTAGATTAAGAGACCAACTCTTATCTGGTAGTAGAAAACTACCGAACCTTTGAAGTTTCAATTTCATTATCAGTAAAACATGTACAATGAAGTGTGTTGTAGTAACTGAAAAAAATATAATCTTCTTAAAATTTATGAACATACTTGGCACAAAGGTTTGCTCAATAAAAAAACAGTTAACATTGTTCTTAAAAAATCTGCTCCTTCTCTGAGTAAAATCTATACTACCTAATAGTCTAGTCCCTATTCCCTTCCTTGCTTTGTCAGTCTCCATAACACTTACCACCATTTGCTAGAGCATATATTTTATTCTTCCCCAACAAGGGTACATAGGCCATGGAGAACAAGGATCTCTCTCCATTTATTCACTTTTACATCTACAGTTCCTATAACCTGAATGAAGGTGTGGGTGAAGATAACAGATACTGTCTACTTGAACTCAGTGTTGTCTTGGGTGGTGAATCATAGAACACACTGGGGCTGGTCTCTGATAACCGTGACACTATCTGCCACTTCACCTTCCTGCACTACTGATGACTAAACTCAAAATTTGAAGAAAATATTTTCATTACACCCACTGAGCTTCAATAATACCCACTGATACAAACTTCACATTTGGGGTATATAGTATAGAGTGCTAATGTCAACATGATGCAGAAAGCATTAGTTATGACATAGACCTCTCTTTATTTAAGATAAGCTTTTAAGTGCTTTCAGGATTAAAGGCTGGGGAATACATCAGAGAGAGACTCCTCCATAATGTTGTATAGAAATAGCCATTTCTGACATGCTTGTGTGTCAAGTATTATGATATATTGATGGGAATTTCATGTCTGTATGTCACAAATGGGTTAGGAGGATTTTCAACCCAGAAAGGACATTGCTTTGACTAGTATCATCAGAGTTCAATGAGCCAAAAATATGTGCTTCATTTTGATAACATGATGATTATTGAAGGCTAATAATTCAGTATGCACTGAAAGATATTTGTGCTGAATCTCATATGAATTATGAAACACGCTATTGGGTTAAGTCTAAAATATAAAATAGAATATAATGTACATAGATTATTCATCTAAGGCAGAAAGAAAATTTTAGAAAGTGTCACACACCATTGTTTACATGTGCAGCATTGAACACTGTTTTGATGTTATGTAATATCTCTACTTCTTTCATAGCTATACAATAATGGTGAAGACAGTTCTCCTCCAAGGTCAGTGATAAAATCATACGAATGGGTTTAAAGGGTCAGGTGGGAGACCTGAGTGCCTTAGTCTGAGATTAGCATCTGTGGGTTAGAGTAGTGCCTTTGTGATTATGTCTCCTTAATATAGGGGTTCTGCTTTCTCTTCATCCAGCCAGGTATGAGGATGGCTATAAAAAGTAGACTGTGGGAAGAGAAGTCAAGAGATGCAGACTCAGGAATCAGTTCACAACTCTATGTTCAATCAGAGATTGAATCTATAATCAGGAGAAATAACCTGACTTGAGTCAAGAGAAATCAACTCAGATGTTTGAGCTACCTAAGTGTAAAATAACCATGTCTAATTTCATGACATTAATTTTGTATGATAAAAATACGATATCTTATTCTGAGAGCCATAATTTCTGTTGGGTCATCAAGAATTCATGCACTGAGAGCCTTGTGTGTTCAAAACATTTTGTGATAGGTTTCCATTCCATTTGTTCATCTTTTATTACACACTAAGAAAAAACATTAATCCTTCAAAAACAGCTTGCTTTTTCATAGTGTAGAGATGCCCACCACTATATATTTTTATCTTGCACCTCCATATTCTTTTTAGACTGGCAATAGCTTTCTTGTTGTGCTGTCAGGAAAGTTTCTTCATCTTTGAAAATAGCTTGACTGTTGAGAAATTGCCATGGTCCCTTCCTCCATGGAGCAAGTTGGAATGCCATTCAGTTCCACATGTTCATTAAATCCACAGGGGCCCTTTTAATCTGAATAATAAGAAAGCAATCAAAGTATGGAAGTACAGAAGGAAATATATTGTTTATCTCTATGTGCTTTTATTCAATACCAACTTATTGAATAACAGCTGGGCACTGTTTGGCAAGAAATACTAATGAATGGAATCAAGAATTCACTTATGGATATCACAATATAATCATAGAATTTACATCAATGAACATATCAATACCTCAAGATTTACCCTCAGAAGGAGTCACAGTAAAATCCTAGAAATTCACAATTGTTAAAATACCAACACTTCAAACTGTACATGTAGAATACTTAATTTGAAAAACAACAACAACAACAAAAAAAAAAAAACCCACTTCACTGTCAGTAGAAGAAAAAAACGAGAGACCATAAAAATGATTCAGGGTGCGTTATTGATTGAATCATACCCCCCTGCCCACAAAGACTTATTCAATGCCCAGTACTGTGGATGTTAATGAATTTGTTAATTGGATCTTTGAAGATGTTATTGATTGAGATGAGGCCAAACTGAATCAAGGATGTACTTAATCCATCTTGACTGGAGTCCTTGTAATCACAGATCATTTTGACTGAGTTATAGGACACAGTCAAAGAGAGAAATAGCCATGTAATGAAGGCATAGATTGAATTATGGATTCCTGGTAAGCTACAATCTGTAAACTACAGAGTTGAGAGACAGCATTTTTGTGACAATATCTTGATTGTATACTTATAGTATGCATAGTTGGGATACAAAAGATAGATAACTGTGTAAGCCACCCAGACCGTGTTATCTGGTATATCCACCCTGGCAAACTAAGACACAAAACAATACAGTTAATGAATCAGTTTATTAGTTTAAAAGGTTTTGCACAACTGCATATAATTTCCAAGTCCTATTTTAAATTTTGGAGATAGAGAATTGAATAAACTCTTTCCTCAGGGAGCTCTAATGAAGTAAAGCATTGTTAGAGAAAAAGATGTTTTTATTTGATAAATTCATAAAATATTATGAATATGTATGCAGAGTACCATGTGATGTTAAAAATAATAAAGCATTGGGTCTAAATTTGAAATTGAGTTAGGCTTTACAGAAGGGATATCAGATTATTATAGTCAGCATCCCTATGTTCTCACCAAGAATTTTGGAGATTAGTAAGTTCCTCTTCTCCTGAATATAAAAAAAGTGCTTCTGAATTGGTTAAAAGTTTGCATGTAAATCTTTTGAAATTAAGGGAAATGGTGACAGTACATCTTGGTGTTTATTACTAGCAGAACTATTATATGGGTATGACAGTGGTTGAAAGGCAAAGTCTAACAGCATGTATATTACTATAAGGAAAGGTAAAAAATGTAACATTTGAAACAAAAATGTAGAAAGGAGACATGTTACAAATTATGAAAGAGTATCAAAATCTTACTACTAACTATAATCCGTATCTTACATTTGTTATATTTTTCCCCCCAACCCACCCTATTTTTTAAATATATATTTTTATTACAGAGGCGTGAATTTACAAAACAATCATTTGGTGTGACCTTTGGACTGTAGTTCACAACAATACTGTAATATTCTTGCATCAATGCCAAAGATGTACTATGTTGATAATGGGGGGGGGTATGGAAAAAGTGTGCCAAATGTATGCTATGAACCATGGTTAGTGGTAATAATCTGATAATGTTATCTCATAATCTGTAACAAATATTCCACCATTTTGTGGTGTATTGGTGAAGGAATGTTTTATGGGAATGCTACACAATGCACTTTTGAAAGTTTTAAGATGGATTTTTTTTTTGTAGAAATATTTTTATCTACTGGTTCAATTTCTGTGTTACTGTAGAACAATTTAGGTTTTATAATTCTTAGTCAGTTTCAGAACTTTCAACTCACTGAAAACAATATTGATGTAATCTGAGTCTCCTGCCCATTAGATGTTCTGGATTTAATTTATAATTTTTAAAAATTTATTAATATTAATAGTGTCCAATTGTTCTAATTTATTAATCCTGTCATATATTTTCATTTTAATTCACTGATATTTTCTTATTAATATTCTCTTCCACAGATATTATTTTAGACTATTTTAACCTACATTAAATA
>JAKSZT010028212.1:3889914-3944608 GCA_026826555.1 Tolypeutes matacus | reverse complement strand
GCTCCCTTGGAGATTGTGGCAGAGCTCTCCAGGCTAGGAATTCATATATACTATTTTTAACACATATTACTAACACTTTGTATTAATATCATAGATTTGTTACAATTCATGAAAGAACAATCTTGTGCTATCAGCTATATTCCATCATCTACAATAGTGTTCACTGTACTGTACTGTCCTGTTTGATCTTTTAATTATTATTCTAGTAATATAGACATCCTAAAGTTTCTCCATTTAACCATACTCACCTATACAGCTCATTGCTGTTGCTTATACTCACAGTAATGTGCTACCATCACCACCACCACTTCCAAACCTTAACTATCTGTCCAAATAGAATTTCTATTCAACTTAGGACCAACACCCCATTCTTTAAATACAGTCTATCTCCTGGTAACCTATACTCTTAGATATAATTTATATATGTGTTTTTATTAAAATTACTTAATAGAAATGAAATCATACAATAGTTCTACTTCTGTGTATGACTTATTTCACTGAAGATATTGTACTCAAGGTTAATATATGCTGTTACATGCATCAGGACATTAATCTTCATAATGGCTGAATAATATCCCAGTGTATGTATTGATATATATACTACAATTTGCTTATCCATTCATAGACTGATGGACACCTGGATTGCTTCCATCTTTTGGCAATTGTGAATGATACTGCTATGAACATCAGTGTACAAATATCTGTTGGAGACCCTGCTTTCAGTTCTTTTGGGTATATACCTAGTAGTGGGTTTGCTGGATCATATGTGAATCCTAAGTTTAGTTTCCTGAGGAACTGCCAAACTCTCCTCTACAGTGGTTGCACCATTCTACATTTCCACCAGCAGTGAATGAGTGTTCTTAATTCTCTACATCTTCTCCAACACTAGTAGTTTTCTGGTTTTTAAAATAGTGGCTAGTGCAGTAGGTATGAATGATATGTCAATGTCATTTTGATTTGCACTTCCCAAATAGTAATGTTGAGCATCTTTTCATGTGCTTTTTAACAGTTTATATTTCCTCTTTGGAGGAATGTATATTCAAGCCCCCTGCCAATTTTTGAATTTTGTTGTTTGGCCTTTTATGATTGACTTGTAGGATTTCTTTATATATGCTGGATATTAGATCCTTATTGGTTATATGGTTTGCAAATATTTTCACTTTCTTGAGAAAATCCTTTAAAGCACCGTTTTGTTTTGTTCTTTTAATTTTGAGGAGGTCTCATTTATATTTTCTTTTGTTTCTTGCACTTTGGGTGTAAAGCCTATGAAGCCATTGCCTACCAGATCTTGTAGATGCTTCCCTACATTTTCTTCTAGGAGTTTGTTGATCATTGTTCTTATATGTAGGTCTTTGATCCATCCTGAGTTCATTTTTGTATGTAGAGTGAGGTAAGGATCCTCTTTCATTCTCTTTGATATGGATATCCAGTTATCCCATCACCATTTGTTGAATGCACTGTTCTGTCCCAGTTGAATGAACTTGACAGCCTTGTCAATATTCGGTTGTCTATAGATGTGAGGGTCAATTTTTGAACTCTCAATTGAATTCCATTTGTCAATATATCTATCCTTTTACAAGTACATTGCTGTATTGCCACTTTAGCTTTGGGATATGCATTAAAATCAGGAAGTGAGAGTCCTCTAATTTTGTTTTTCTTTTTCAAGATGTTTCTGATTCGGGGGGTCAATTACCCTTTCAAAGAAATTTGATGACTTGCATTTCCACTTTTTTAGAGTAGGCTGTTGGAATTTTGATTAGGATTGCATTGAATCTATAAATAAATTCAGAAAGATTTAATGATATTTAGTGTTTCAATACATGAACACAAAATGCACTTCAACTTATTAAGGACTTCTTTGATTTCTTTTAGCAATGAATTTTAGTTTTCTGTGTAGAGTGTTTAAGTCCATTATATCCTGGGCTAAATTTATTCCTAGATATTTGACTTTTTTAGTTACTGTTATAAATGGATTTTTTTCATTATTTCCTCCTCAGGTTACTCATTACTAGTGTATGGAATCACTACTGATTTTTGTGTTTTAATCATATTTCCCCCAATTTGCTGAACTTGTTTATGAGTCCAAATAACTTTATTATAGATAAAGCTAGACTTTCTTTATATAGGATCGTGTCCTCTGCAAAGAGTGAGAGTTTTATTCCTTTCTAATTTGGATGCTTTTTATTTATTTTTCTTTCTTAACTGCAAGAGCAAGAACTTCTAACAGAATGTTAAGTAAGAGTGATGACAGTGGGCATCTGTGTCTTGGTCTGGGTGATAGAGGGAAAACTTTAAGTCTTTCAACCTTGAGTAGGATGCTAGCTGTGGGATTTTCATATATTTCCTTTAACATGATGAGGAACTTTCCTTCTATTCCTATCTTCCAACATGTTTTTATCAAAAACGAATGCTGGATTTTGTCAAATACCTTTTCCGTATCAATAGAAATGATCATATAATGCTTCTCATTTGATTTTTTAATGTGGTATATTACATCAATTGGTTTTCTTATGGTGAACCATCCTTGCATACTTGGGATAAAACCCATTTGCTCATAGTGTATAACTGGTTTAATGTGTTGTTGGATTCAAATTACAAGTATTTTGTTGATGATTTTTGCATCTAAGTTCATTAGAGAGATTGGACTATAATTTTCTTTTAGCATCTTTATCTGGCTTTGGTATTAGGGTGATGTTTGTTTCATAGAATGAGTTAGGTGATCTTCCCTCCTCTTCAATTTTTTGGTCAACTTTAAGCAGCATTGGTTTTAGTTCTTTTGTGATTTGTCTATTGATTCTATTTCTTCTTTCGATGATGTATGTTGCTCACGTGTTTCTAGAAATTCATCGTTTTCATCTAAGTTGTTGAACCTGCAGGCATTCATTTTTTCATACTATACTCTTATGATCTTTTTTAAAATTTCTGTGGGGTCAGTGGTGATGTTCCTTCTCTCATTTCTGATTTTATATATTTGTATCTTCTCTATTTCTTTGTTAGTCTAATTAAGGGTTTTTCAATTTATTACCATTCTCAAAAACAGCTTTTGGTTTGTTAATTCTCTCTATTATTTTTTATTATCATTTAATTCTGCTCCAACCATTGTTATTTCTTTCCTTTTGTTTGCACTGGGATTCTAGATGTGCAGTTATGTCTTTGGTTTTAGCTATATCTTTTTTTTTTTTTAGTGTAGATATTTAGGACTATAAAGTTTCTTTTCAGCCCTACATTTGCTATATCCCTTAAGTTTTGGTATGTTGTGTTCTCATTTTCATTACTCTCAAGATATTTATTGATTTCTCTTCCAATTACCCCCTTGACCCTTGACCCACTGAGTGTTTAAGGAAGTGCTTAGCTTCAAGTACTTTGTGGATTTCCCAGTTCTCTAATCATTATTAATTTCCAGTTTTAATCCACCAGGTTAAGAGACAGTGCTTTCTGTCCTTTAATTAAAAAAAGAAAAATTGTTGAGCTTTGTTCTATGACTTAACATGTGATCTGTCCTGGAGAATGATGCCTGAGTACTTAAGAAGAATGTATATCCTGCTCTTTGGGGTGCACAATGTTCTATGTCAATTAGGTCTAGTTCCTCTAACATATGTTAAAGGTATTTTTAAAAAATTGATCCTCCCTTTAGTTGTTCTATCTATTGCTGCGAATGTGTACTGAAGTCCCCCACTATGATCTTACAGACATCAATATCTCCCCTCAGTTTTGTCAGTTTTTGCCTCATGTATTTTCAGGCACTCTGGTTAGGTGCATAATTATTTGTGATCTTTCTTCTTGGTTGATTGCTCCATATATATATCTTTATATCTTACAATTGCATGTAAAGTCTGTTTAGTCTGATATTAATATAGCTACTCCTGCTCTTTTGTGATTTCAGTTTGCATGGAAAATCATCTTCCAATCTTTCACTTAAAACTTATTTGTGCCCTTGGGTCTATGGTGAGTCTCTTGTAGACAGCATGTAGTAGGATCATATTTTTGTCCATTTTGCCTATTATTATCTCTAAATGGGGGATTTTAATATATTAAAGTTCACTATTATTACTGTAAAGGTAGTAGTTACTCCATTTCATCTTCAGGGTTTTTATGTCATATCTTATTTTTGTTTATCTTTTTACTCTTTTAGTTACAATTAGTAATAATCTTCATGTCTAAACTCTCTCCAAAACCTTGCTCTCCTATTTTTTTTTTTCCTTTCAGCTCTAGTACTTCCTTTAGTATTTCCTGTAGGCCAGGTCTCCTTTTGATGAATTCTCTCAATTTCCATTTATCTGTGTTTCATTTTAATGTCTTCTGCATTTTTGAGGGACATTTTTTTCTGGATACAGAATTCTTAGCTGACATTTTTTCTTTTTGTACCTTAAGTATGTTATACCACTCCCTTCTCACTTCAAAAGTTTCAAATGTGAAATCAGCACTTCATCTTATGAGTTTCCATTGTATATGATAGATCTCTTTTCTCTTGCTGCTGTCAGGACTAAAAATATGGAACACTTCACAAATTTGGGTATCTTCCTTGAGCATATATCATGCTAATTTTCTCTGTATCACTCTAATTTTAGTATATGGGCTGCCAAAGTGAGCTCCCTTCTCTTTTCTCATTACATTTTCCTTGATTTAGCTTTCTCTTGGTTGATAAAAACTTTACACTGTTTTCTGGAGTTCTGAGAAATTTGGTTCTGACACTTTAAGCTTGTTTTTCAAAGTTTATTTGGGAGAACAGGGTTTTGGGGCTTCATCCTCAACATCTTACTCTTGTCAGTCCCCAAACTGTTGGCTTTTAATGAACTTCCCTCATTAAGTAGAAATTAATCCTACATTCTCAGTTAAAACAAGCACATGCATCCCTTGCCCCAAGTCATGGTTAATGGTCATTTCTATCCCAAGTAGCCTTTCTTTTCACTAGCTGTGCCACATATGTTAGCAGATTCCACAGCAACTAGTCACTTCCTACCTGGAACAAGTCCATCAATGTATGCATCCATACTCTAGATGTCTAAATCTCTTTCAGAGCCCATGTTCTGTGGAGGTTGTATTTCTTACAAGTGGTCCATAAAGATTAATCTGGGAGACCATAGACAACTGCATTATTGACAAATGCATGATATATTTGTCAAGCTTTTTGTTTACTCCCTTGTAAGATTGTCATATACTCTTCTGGGGTTCAGGCCTGAGAATACCTCTGGCCAGAGGATATATCCATGGGCAATGATCAGAACCCAGGAGCAGCAATGGTTGTCTGATGGCTTGATGGATTGGCCACCACAGAGATATGGGTTGGTAACACTCAATATCCACTCAGCAAAGCCTACTGTTGTTTTTGTGTGAGTCAACATTTGTGTCAGGAGGCAGAACATCTGGAGGATTGACTGGCAAGGACCCTGACAATGAGAATAGATAATGGAATCAGCATGGAGCAAATACTCTGGATGATGTAGTCCAGATGCTGATAGTGAAGCAGAGTCAGGAATTTAAGCAACATTTTAAGTGGTTGCAATGCTTTTCAGTCTAATATGGATTTTTTTTCTATATTTAACAGCTATTGTACCCACATTAGAACAGACCAACAGAGTATAACTTTTACCCCAGAGAATAACAGCTACCCAAAGCAAGGGAATTAGGTGGAGATGAAAAGCTAGATTTTACCTGAAGGGTGAAGATTAAAAACACTGCAGAAGGAATGATGAGTAGAGTAAAAAAAATGTAGAAGGATAAATAAAGACTTCATATAAAATAGTAGTAACAAATCATTTTATCAATTAGGTGTTTAAAATGGGGTGAATAACACAATGTCAAAAGAGAAACTAAAAAAGATGATTTAAATAATTCAATTATATTTATGTATGCTATTTTGAGACTTATTCTTCTGGCCATCTTTGTGATTTACACTGTTCCTGTGTCAACATAAACCTTCTGCTTTCCCTAGTGGAGGCACAGCTTGTAAAGCAAGTAAGCATGGTTTAACTAAAACAATTCCTATTAATGGTGTTTTGGAATACCATTAATAATTAGAATTTGATTTAATTCAAGTTTCTTGATTTCCCTAGAAGGGAAATGTAATAATTACGTATGGAAGCAAGAGACATTTGAGATGAACATTTGTGTATTTAGAACAAGAATGTAAATATCTAAATAAAATATAAAACTGAAAGATAAGCTTCTTGAAACTGATTTTGCTAAAAAATGTGTTTGCTCTGCAAACCTCATAACTGCTATAAAAGGTAAATTTTTGTTTATATTTCTTATTGGTAGTCTATACTTTACATGAAAATTACTTTGTTAATATATTTTTAGCAGAACTTGAGCAATGAGGTTTATTTTCCACTACTGTGAAAATATTTCAATGACCTAATAAAAATATCTTTTCACTGATTCTGCCTTATAGAGACTGAAAACTGGTGAATGAACAATCTGAAACAGTCTATCCTCACTATCTTCATAGTTCAGGTATCATTGAGCTCTATATGTTCTAATGGACACTTAATTTGAAACATCTGAAAGTATATTTTGATTTTCTAAATAAACTTGATTGAGTCACTAACAAATGTCATCTTCTTATGGGATACATAAGATTATTCTCATATTACTGTGTATCTCAGTTCCAGCCATGTAAACAACTTGCAATCAGAGCATAGATTCATCCCTCCCTATCTTCCCCTGGCATAATGAAAACACTAAACAGAATGGATTCATAATAGTGAGGGAAAACATAGATATTTAATGGCTGGAATAATGAGATGGTGTTTTAAAGTTTTGGAATGCCACTAAAATTCTGTTGATGAAGTATTTGAACACTGGTCTTGGGACGTGATAATCTAACAAGACATCTAATAATTACCATGTAGGTCATCCTCAGATTTGTGCCTCCTGAGTATACACCTAAATTAATCATCATGGGTAACAACCAGAAGTCAGATCTCTAATGCAAGTAGGGCTCCTTTGGGAAGCTGAGAAGCCAAGAAGTCAGTGCAACTCTAGGACTTAGGGAAGCAAAGGTCCTAAAGCACTTATTTTGAAAACAAATCAATTTTATTGATAAATATTAATAAAGAATACAATTTATCCAAAGTGTACAACCTGTGGTATTTGGTATAATCATATAATTGTGTGTTCATCACTTCAATCAGTAAGGCATTTTCATTATTTCAAAAATAATAAACAAAAAACAAAGAAATAAGAAAATTCCCCACCTCTCTATGTCTCTGTTTCCCCTGCTATACATAGCTGCTATTTCTGGCAATTCTTGCACAATTTTTTAATTGTTTATTAAGCAATTTTTTTGAGAAATATATATATGCCATATGATCTATCCAAAGTGTATAATCAATGGCTTTTAGTATAATCACAATGTTGTACATTCATCATCTCAATAATTTTAGAACAATTTCATTAATCCGAAAAGTAAGGCTCTACACCCCTTAGCAGTCCTTCCTCAGTCTTACATAACCACTAATCTAATTTTGTCTTTATAAATTGATTTATATTTACATTTTATATAAATGGAATCATATGTAGTAAACTATGTCTGATCTCCTTCACTTAGTATAATGTTTTTTTTTTCTTTTTTTTTTTTTTTTTTGTGTGATATTAAAATTTTTTATTATTAACCCATATTTTTTGATTCAAAAAAAAAAAGTCATATATGCAGTTTTACCCATATTCATATTTCACATAATATATTTAGTTCATAATAGGGCAATTATATCGTATTTATCCTTTTGTGACTGGCTTGCGTCACTCAACATAATGTCTTCCATGTTCATCCATGTTGTCATATGTTTCATGATCTCATTTCTTCTTACTGGTACATAATATTCCATCCTGTATATTATCCACAATTTGTTTGTCCATTCATCATTTGATGGACACTTGGATTGTTTTCCAACTTTTGGCAATTGTGAATAATGCTGATATCAACATAAGTGTGCAGATGTATGTATGTGTAACTGCTCTCAGTTCTTCTGCGTATATACATAGTAGTAGTATTGCTGGGTCTCATGGCAAGTCTATATTCAGCTTCCTTAGCAACTGCCAAACTGTCCTCCACAGTGGCTGTACCACAGTGGCTGTACCCAGCAACAGTGAATAAGCATTCTTATTTCTCCACATCCTCTCCAACAATTACAGATTTCAGACTTCTGTGTAGCAACCAGTCTGATAGGTGTGAAATGATATTTCATTGTAGTTTTGATTTGCATTTCCTTAACTGTTAGTAATGTTGAACATTTTTTTTATGTTCAACAAGATCTTTAAGATGTTTTCCTACATTTTCTTCTATGAGTTTTATGGATTTAAAAAAATATATTTTGGTCCCTGATCCATTTTGAGTTAAATTTTTGTATAAAGTGTGAGATAGGCATCTTCTTTCTCCTTTTTTTTGGATATGGCTATCCAGTTTTCCCAGCACCACTTGTTGGATACACTGTTCTGGCCCAGCTGGGTGGGCTTTAACATCCTTGTCAAAAATCACTTGACAGTAGATGTGAGGGCTAATTTCCGAGATCGCGATTCAGTTCCATTGATCAATCTGTCTGTCCTTAACCCTGTACCATGCTGGTTTAGCCACTGTAGCTAAGTAATATGCATTAAAGTCAGGAAGTGATGGGAAGCGGCTGTGGCTCAATCAGTAGGGCTCCCGTTTACCATATGGGAGGCCCTGGGTTCGGTTCCCGGGGCCTCCTGGTGAAGGCAAGCCTGCCCGCACGGCGTGGTTAGCTGACCCAGCGAGCACAAGCAGCAAGGGGGGGATAAATGAATAAATAAATAAAATCTTTAAAAGAAAAAAAAAAAAGTCAGGAAGTGAGAGTCCCCCGAATTTTTTTTTTTAAGACATTATTAGCTATTCAGGGGCTTTTACCCTTCTAAATAAAATTTAATTATTTGTTTTTTGATTTCTGCAACAAAGGCTGCTGGGATTTTTATTGGGATGGCTTTGAATGTGTAAATCAATTTGGGTAGAATTGACATCTTAATGATAGTTTGTCTTTCAATCCATGAACATGGAATGTCCTTCCATTTATTTAAGTCTTCTTAAGTTTCTTTTAGCAGTGCTTTGTAGTTTTCTGAATACATGTCCTTTATGCCCTTCGTTAAGTTTATTCCTAAATATTTCATTGTTTTAATCATTATTATTAATCAATATTTTATTGTTTTAGTCGAACTAGGAAAAGAAAAGCAATCTAATACCATCCAAGCCAAGGGAAAGAAATAGTAAAGATCAGAGCAGAAACAAATGAAATCAAAAAAAAAAAAAAAAAACAACAACATAGAGAGTATCAACAAAACCAAAAGTTGGTTCTTTGAGACAATCAACAAAATCAACAAGCCCTTAGCTCAACTGACAAAGAAAAAAGAGAGAAGACACAAATAAAATCAGAAAATGAGAGGGGGGGGCATTACATCTGACCCTACAGAAATAAAAGAGATCATAAAAGGATCCTATGAACAACTGCATGCCAAAAAACCTAGAAAATGTAGATGAGATGGACAAATTCCTAGAAACACCCAAACCACCTAAACTGACCCTAGAAAAAATAGGATACCTCAACAAACCAATCACAAGTGAAGAGATTGAAACAGTCATCAAAAACCTCCCAAAGATGAAAAGTCCAGGATCAGATGGTTCACAGATGAATTCTACCAATCATTCAAAGACAACCTAATACCGATCTTGCTCAAGCTCTTCAAAAAAAAATTAGGAAAGAATGCTACCAAACTCATTGTATGAATCGAACATCACCTTAATACCAAAACTAGATAAAGATAACATGAAAAAAAAATTACAGACCTATATCTCAAATGAATATAGATGCAAAAACCATCAAAAAATTCTTGCAAACAGAATGCAAATGCATATTAAAGAATTATATACCATGATCAAGTGGGTTTTATCCCAGGTGTGCAAGGGTGGTTTCATACAAGAAATCAATTGGTATAATAAACCACATTAATAAATTAAAGAAGAAAAATCACATGATCTTCCCGATTGATACAGAAAAGACATTTGCCAAGATATAGCACCCTTCTTTGATAAAAAAACACTCCAAAAGATAGGAATGGAAGGAAGCTTTCTCAGTATGGTAAAGTGCATGTATGAAAAATGTACAGCTAGCATTGTACTCAATTGTGAAAGAATGAAAGCTTTCCCACTGAGATCAGGAACAAAACAAGGATGCCCACTGTCATCATCATTATTCAATATTGTGCTAGAACTTCTAGCTAGAGCAATTATGCCAGACAAAGAAATAAAATGCACCCAAATAGAAAGGAAGGAATAAAACTTTCACTGTTCACTGATGACATGATCCTATATCTAGAAAGTCCTGAAAAATCCACAACAAAGTTACTAGAATTAATAGATTAGTTCAGCAAAGTGGTGAGATACAAGGTTAATATGCAAAAATCAGTAGCTCTTCTATATACTACTGATGTGTAATCTGAGGAGGAAATCAGAAAAGAATTCCACTTATAATATCAACTAAAACAATCAAGTATTTAGGAATAAACTTAACTGAGGACATAAAAGAACTGTATTCAGAAAACTACAAAACATTGCTAAACAAAACTGAAGAAGACTTAAATTAATGGAAGGACATTCCATGTTCATGAATTGGAAGACCAAATATTAAGACATCAGTTCCACCAAAGGCACTTTTAAAAGGGATGTTTCAAGAAAGAAGGAATGAGGGGGCCACAAGATGTTGAAGTAATTTTAAGGCTAGAAGTAGAACCTGGCTGATTACATCAACGGGCAGAACTTCTAATACTTGAATTAGATAATTCTTTTTATTTCATGTCATTGAAGTATTTAAAGAACATATCAATCTACAGAGAATTTAATTGGTTAGAATAATTAATTTTATGTCTTAAACTCCTCTTTGAAATGGTAGGGGTGCCCTGCAGAAACCTTCCTATGGACATGCTTTGCTGCATAAATTTTTCATTAATTTGCTTTGATGTTTTTATTTCTTTGGCCATAAAATATGTTATATAGTGCTCAATAATTCTGCCTACTAATGCAAGTTAGTACAGAGTCTTGGAGGAAAAGTTGATTTAGAGTCATAATTGATTTGGAATCTCTGTCTTCTCCTACATGGGTTGTGTGACATTTACCTACAATGTATAAATTGCATATACGAAAACTTAATATCATAAGGTTCTTCCTGTTTAAAAGTAATCCCTTTCAAAAAATAGATTTTGTCAGAGAGTCTCCATTGAAAATGTTTTTGAATATTAAAGGACAGTTTTTCAACTCTTCTAGAAATGACGGTTGTAGATATTTCAAAGTGCAGGTTGACAAAACTTACAATATGTATACCAGAGTGGTTGGTGCATGAGACATTATCAATGGATGCTGTTTATTATTATCCCATTAAAACACAATCTCTTCTTCACTAATTAGAAGAAAAATATTGATAACGCACTTCAGCATATTCAAACATTATCAAATACGCTGACAGATGAAGAAATGTTATCAGTTGTATAATGCATTCAAAGAAAGAATTGAGAATGTTCATAGTGGCATTGTTCACAATTGCCAAAAAATGGAAGGAACCCTAGTGTCCATCAAGAGGTGACTGGATAAATAAATGTGGTATATACATTGGATGGGATATTCATTTGTAGGAAGGATTTAAGTGCTGATGCTTGCAAAAGCCTTGATGAACCTGGAGGACCTTATGTTGAATGAAATAAGCCAGACAAAAAGGACAAATATTGCATGATTTCACTGATATGAACTTGTATATTGACCAACTCATTGAGGTAGTATCTGGACATTGGCTTACCCAGAGATAGAATCGGAGTAGTGAATAGTGAGCTGATGTTTAATCTGTGAGAATTTATAATTATATTTATGTAATGCCTTGGAAATGGCTGGAGGTGATGACAAAAAATATGAGTGTAAATAGCAGTGATGAAGTGTGTGTGTGTGTGAATATGGTTGAAAGGGGGAGTGTTGGGTAAATATTCATTGCTGGTAGAAATGTATAATGGTGCAGGTACTGTGGAAGACAGTTTAGCAGTTCCTCAGGAAGCTGTATAGAATTGCCGAATGATCCAGCAATCCCACTACTAGAAATATACTCAGAAGAATTGAATGAAGGGACATAAACAAACATTTAAACACTAAAGTTCATTGTGCCACTATTCACAATTTGCCAATAGAAGGAAGCAAATCAAGTGTCTATTAACTGATGAATGGATAAACTATATGTGGTTTATATATACCATGAAATATTATTCAACTATAAAAGCAGTGCAGTCCTTATGCATGAGACAACAGGTTTGAACCTTGAGGACATTATATTGAGTGAAATATCAAAGCATTGTTACTAACCCTGGAATATAGTTTACCTTATACTTTACACTCTGCCCTACATGATTTTATGCGTTTTAACAAAATGTGTAATAGCCTGTATCTGTCATTTCAGTGTAATGCCGAACAATTCCAATGTCCCAAAAATGCCCCCATGTTCTACCTATTCTTCCTTCTCCTTTCCTTCAGAGCTTTTAGTGGCCACTGCCTTTATATGAATGATAAAAGTTCTTCAATTGTTAAAATAATAATGTCTATAATAAAATAATTATAAATCTACTTTAATCCATTGTTCATTTCCAAATCTTGAGGATTTTGGCATGGTGATACCCACTCTATTTCTAATTGAGAGGGGACTTAGATCTCATGTGTCAGATGGATGGAACTGTCTTGTTTGCAGTTGCAGACACTCTCTGTTCCTTGGGATGGTCATTGCCCATCATTACCTCCTTGTTAGTTTTCCTGGGTGAGTCCAGTGAACTGGAGAGTAGGTGTTGTATCTCTGCTGAGATTCAGTGCTCAACTGACACATGAATAGACCAAAGATTTAAGTCTCTGGGACATACATTTAACTATGATAGTTCTAATTATAGTTTCAAATAAAAGGGACAGAAGAGTCATGTATTGGGAATCTATAAAATCCTTCAATCTTAATGGTTGCAGTTAGGAAGCTTATTCTTGTAATAATTAAACTAAGAATATGTGTAATTATTGCCTAAGATTTACCTCCAGAAAACCTCATGGCTACTCAAATGTGGCCTCTCTATGACAAACTCTGCAAATAAACTCATTACCTTACCCTCATTGGGGGACAGTACTCCCAGGTATGAGTGTCTGTTGGACTAATGGATTATTACCAAGTATTAATTAACAATCCATTTGGAAAGAGACCATGGCCAAAAGTGGGGAAATACTAAATAAATTAGAGGTTTTTTTTTTTTTGCCTACAATATTTCAAAGTGATTTGGGAGGTCAGGAAAGAGGTTATGCTTAGGAAGGTCTAAGGCAGCTTTTACAAACTGCCATAGTAAACAAATCCTCAAAGAAGAGTGCTCCCAAGGTCTCTGTGGACATCCACACACCATATGGAAGCCACAAAACCTCATGAAAACAACACCCCTGCTGCAGGTACTATTTGAGAATATAAGAAAAGCTATTTCCCCAATATAACATAGTTATACTCATTTATAACTCCTCTAATAATCATTCTTTTACTCCCTTTATTTGAACGTATAATTTCCAATATACTTGGAAAGTATATTTCTCAGAGAGTTAAATCTTGAGATTGTTCATAATGCAATTGATCCTTGAAAGCCAGAAGAGTTGTGGCCAACTCCTATGCTCCAGTTGTTCAGGTTTGCCTTGGACAACCAACAAAACAATGATATGGACAAGTCCCATCTCCAAAATAAGGAATATCTTCAACAACAAGCAAAATAATTTATTTCCTCTGCCTCATATATCTATGTCCCTTTTCAGTCAGAATCAGAATCAACACTGTGCTAAATCCCTCAAGATAGAAAAATGGACAGAAATAAGGGGGGAGTTGGGGAGGATGTAACTAGGGACCAAAGCAGATTTATTGTTATTATAGTTATTAATTTTTGTTTACAGACAACTTTTAACATTGATATAAAGTATTTTTTTAATTAAAAAGACTGGGAATTCATTGTTACAATTTTACTAGCCCTTTCAACACCATTTTCTTAATTCAAAACCAGAGTCTGTGAGATGAAGTCAAAACTTTCATTGTGGATTTCTGATCCTGTAGGGAGCAGAATAGACTTTATTTCCAAATCAGGCTGTATATATGTTTGTTCAAATCCATCAAGTGCCTAACTGAAGGACTGACTGAAGATGCTCATCACTGTCTTTCCCATCCCAGAACTCACTAAAGACTTAGGATTAGCAGGCATGGTTACAATAATACTCTTAGGAATCAATCAAATCACAGTTTCCCAGAGGAAGAGATTATGGTTGAGATATAAAACTGAGCACCTAGAGCTCATGAGGAAATACTATGGAGAATTTTCTTGGGAAAATGGACACCCAAAGATTACAGTCATTCAGGGAAATTTAGTGAACCACCCATATATCCAGAGCAAAACAAATGCTCAGAAAAGACCTTTTCTCCTCAGGGTGTGCTCTAGGCTCATTTCAAGGCTGACTAATCACTACAGGACAACCTCAGCACATGGCAAATAGACAAATGTTGGGAGCTGTGTTTTTCTTTTTTTAAGGTCCCAGCATTCACAGAAATGCTTGCTCTAATACCAGCTGAATAAAAGATAAAGTAACATCAAGTTTAGTGATCACACATACCAAGGAATACAGTCTGTGCAGAAAAAACTTAGAAAAATCCCTAAACAAATAGACAACTACTTTCTTCAACAATCAAAAGTAAATAAAAAAAAATAATTAAAAAAAACTGCATACCCAAGGAAAGGGGGCAAATCTGAGTTCCTACTTTAATACATTAATTAAAAAAAAAATGTACAGATTAAACCAAACCAAAAAGCACACAATGTGTATAAATAACCAGGAAAAATTTTGCCTATACCAATGAGCAAAATTAAACAACAGAAACCATCCCTGAGAAAGGCAGATATTATAAGTAATAATCAAAGACATTAAACCAACTCTACCAAGTGTGACAAATAAGCCAGAGAAGATCATGGACAAATTAATAAATATATCAAGAAAATGATAAATGAACATATTTAGAACTTGAATTAAGAGATACTAAGTTTTTATAAAGGGCCAAACAAAAATTCTGTACCTGAAAAGTAGAATACTTGGAATAACAAAATTCACAAGAGAGATTCAACAGAAAACTTAAACAGGTAGAAGAATCAGTGTACTCAAAGATAGGATGTTTAAAATCCTCCACTATGAAGAACAGAAAGAAAAAAGAAGAAAAATGAACAAAACCTATGAGACCTGTGAGAAAGCAACAAATAAGGCAATGAATGCATCTTGAGAGTCCCAGAAAAAAGAAACAAAGAATATTTGAAGAAATAATGGCTGAAAACTTTGCAAATTTGATGAAAGACATAAGTGAATACAAACATTTTAACAAACTTCAAATACAATAAACCCTGGGACATCCATGAAAGACAATTTATAGTCAAATTGATAACAGTCAAAGACAAAACCAAATCTTGAGAGCAGTCAGACAGAAGCAACTCATTATGTACATTTGAACCTCAATAAGAATAAGAGCATATTTCTCATCAGAAACCATGGAATACAGAAGGGAATGGGATGACATTATTTTTCTAAAAAGGAAAAAGAATGATCTACTAAAATTTAATATCTACCAATGCTTTAAAATACGAGGAGAAAAAGTAAGACAACCCAGAGAAACAGAAGTTGAGAGTTTTAGTTACCACTAGACATATGCGACAAGAAAAGAGCACCCTTCAAATTGAAAGGAAATCACACTATACAATAGTTTGAAGCAATGTGAAGAAATAAAGATCTCAAGTAGAGATAAAGGCATGGATAAATACAAATGTCATTATTCGTGTGCTTCCATTTGTAATTTAAAATACAAATGCATAAAATAATGATAAATCTGTTTTTTGCATAAATTGGATAAAGATCTAATTTGTGATGAGAATAAGATAAAAGAGGAGTGATGGAGGGAACTAGGAACATGATTTTTTCATGCTTTTGAATAAAAGTTCTTATTAAGCAAACCTTGATTGGTACAGATTTAGATTATTCAAGGTAACTCATATGATAACCCCAAAGTATTTATAATATATGCATAAAAATAGAATAGATTCAAAATAATTCATTACAAAAGACCAAATAAACAGAAGAGTAAGCAAATGGAGGACATGAGAGAGAAGAAAAGCAATAAGACATACAAAAGGCAAAGGGCAGATTTTTCCATAACTTTATTTATTTTTCAATAAGTTTTATTTCTTAAGGGGTACAGCATCATTTGAATTTGGTCCAGTAACCTTAGAAGGAAGGCTACTTAGGAGTTTGGCACAAGCCATGCCTTTACTTCCATGGGCACAAACTATATTTACCCTGATAACACTGGTTTTGTTAAGTTTACCACCAGGAATCACTGTTGTTGTTTGCTTTAAATGATATTAAGAAAAATGTGTGATCATAGAGATGAATTTGTAAATGTAAAAAGAAACTAACTGAAATTATGGTATGAAAGGCACAATAGTAGAGATTAAATGTTTATTAGAGACATACAATAACATATTTGAATGGGCATATGAAAGAATCATTGAACTAAAGAAGATCAATCAAAATCATAGTGAGAAAAACAGATAGAGAAAAGAATAGTGAAAGTTGAGCAGTGTCTCAGGGATTTGATAGACAGAATGAAGCACAAACATACACATCCTGGGGATACCAGGACAAGAAGAATGGGGGGAAAATGATAGAAAGAATATTTGAAGAAATAATGGCCAAAATTTTCCCAACACTTGTGAAAGATATAAATATACATGTCCAGGAAGTGAAATGGAGTACAAACATGGTAAATCCTACTAGATCTACTCTCAGACACATACTAATCAGAATATCAAATGCCAAAGATAAACAGAATTCTGAAAGCAGCAAGACAAATAAAATTTGTCACATGTAAGGGATCCTCACTAAGACTTAAGTGCTGATTTGTCATTAGAAACCATGCAGAAGAGGAGGTATGCTGTTTTTAAGGTACTGAAAGAGAAAAACTGCCAACTGAAATTGCCTATCCAGCAAAAAGGTCATTCAAAAATGAGGGGGAGTTTAAAATATTCAAAGAACTGAAAAATAAACAGATAAACAGTAACTGAGAGAATTTATCGGTGTAAGACTTGCCCTACAAGATAACTAATGAGAGTTCTGCCAGTTGAAAGGACAAGTCAGGAAAGAGTAAGTGCTTTGGAGTGTGGTGAAGAAATGATCAACAGTAAGGTTAGTCAAAAGGGTAAATGAAAAAGCCAATAATGCTCTATCCTCAATATACAACACTACTGTTTAATTCCTTTAAGAGTCAGAATATAGTTCAACAAGAAAAGGCATATTTCCTGATAATTGTCTTGCAAAATATAATGTGGTAATGTGGGAAAAAGCAACACAGAAAGATTAAACAGAGGGATGTGGGAGCAGAGAACATGTAGGCTATCAAAACTAAGTTGGTGTCTTTTCAACTGAGTAGGTAATAGGTGTAGGTTATGCAATATAAGCTCCAGGTTAACCAAAAATAATTTTTAAAAATATACAGAAACAGAAATGAGAAAGAGATCAGTCAGATACACCATGAAAGATCAACTATACGGAAAAAGAGGTTGCAATAAATAAGATACAAAAAAAAAAAAAAAAAAAAAAAAAAGAAGATATAACATTGTCATAGTTTGCTAAAGGCTACCAATGAAAAAATAACAGAAATGAGTTGGCTTTTATAATGGGAATTCATTAGGTTAAAATCTTAAAATTCTGAGGCTGTGTAAATGTCCAAATCAAGTAATCATCAGAGATACTGTCTCACCAAAATTTGGCTGCTGGCATTCTTGGACTCCTGCCACATTACATGACAAAATGGCAGGCAGTTTCTACCTTCACCTACAGGCTCACTTTCTCCCTGAGCTCACCTGTGGGGGATCAGGCATGTGGCTTGTCTCTTTCCTCTCCACCATTCCTCATTGCTTCAGATCAATCTGATCCACTGATTCCAGCCTCCAGCCTCTCTCTAAGCCTCCTGGGGTTTCTCTGTCTTTCTGCAGCTGCAGGCAAATGAGGAGTCCTCTCTCACATGGGAGGATAAAATGGTGGCTCTTTTTTGGCCCTCTCCTTCATTTATATAGGAGTCCATTAAAATGATTAAGGCCCACCCTGAGTCACGCCTCATTGATGTAATTCAGTCAGTGTCCCCCAACTGAATTCAGTCCAAAAAAAGTGTCCCATTGCCACAATAATGGACCATATAAGAACATAATTTTCTGGGGTCACCATAAAAGACAAAACCAGCAGAGAATATAAGAACCAAATGATAAAATAGATGAAGAAGGTATTTGCTTTTAACAGTAATAACACTGAATGTTAGTGGATTAAACTCCAAAAACTTAGATTGATAAAGTGGATAAAAATTTATGATTCAAATATATGTTGTATACATCAAATACACTTTGGGCACAATTAAATGAATAGGTTCACAGTGAAAGGATGGAAAAAGATTTTTCATGCAAAGAGTAACCAAAAAAAAGTGCTGGGGTAGCTATATAAACATTGGACAAAATAGATGATAAATAAAAAAACTATTAAAAGAGATGAAGAAAGACAATATATACTAATAAAAGGGGCCAAACCACCAGGAAGAAATCGCAATAAAAAAAAATATGCACACAACCATGTTGTACCAAAATATATGAAGCATACACTGTCAAATATGATGGGAGAAAAGAACACCATTAAAATAACAATTGGAAACTTAAATACACCACTCTCATTAAGTGATAGACCACACAGAGGATCAGTAAGTAAACAGAGTTACTTTAAAATGTTGATAATGAACTAGACCTAGAAGCCATATAGAGAATATTGCACCCCAAAACATCAGGATGCACACTCTTCTCACATGTTCAAGGATCATTCTCCAGGATAGACCACATGTTGGGTCTCAAAACAAGACTTTATAAATTAAAAAATTTGAAATTATTAAAAAGGTCTTTTCTGACTATAATGACATGAAGTTGGGAACTGGAAAACCCACTATATAAAATTTAACACATTCTTAAACAATCAGTGGGTCAAAGAAGAAAGTGCAAGGGAAATCAATAAGTATCTTGAGATAAATGAAAATATGAACACAATATATCAAAACTTTATGGGATGCAGTGAAGGCAGTGCTGAGAAGGAAATCAATAGCCCCAAATGTTTACATTAGAAAAGAAGAAAGATCTAAAAACAAGTAACTAAATTCACATCTGGAGGAACTAGGAAAAAAAGCTGTAAATAATCTAAAGTGAGCAGAAGGAAAGATATAAAAAGATTAAAGTAGAAGTAAAAGAAATTGAGCATAGTAAAACAATAGAGAGAATAAATACAACAAAATGTTGGTTTTTTGAAACATCAATAATATTGATAGACTCTTATCTAGACTGAAAAAGAAAAAAGAAAGAAGATACAAATAAATCCAGAAGTGAGATAGGAGATATTACTACTGACCCCATGGAAATAAAAAAAGATCATAAGGGGATACTATGAATAATTGTATGCCAACAAATTGGACAAACTAGTGGAAATGGACAAATTCCTAGAAGCACAAGAATAACCTACACTGATTCTAGAAGGAATAGAAGACCACACCAAACCAATCAGAAGAAAAGACTTTGAATCAGTCATCAAAAACCCCCAAACAAACAAAAGCCTAGGATCAGATGGATTCACAGATGAATTCTACCAAACATTCCAAGAGTAATTAATACCAGTCCTGCCCAGATACTTCCAAAAAATTGAAGAAAAGGCTACAATACCTTACTTATTCTATGAAGTCAACATCACACTAATACCAAAGCCAGCTAAAAATACTACAATATGAGAAAATTACAGACCAATTTTTCTTATGGATATAGATGCAAAAATCCTCAAAAATATACTTGAAATTCAAGTCCAACAGCACACTAAAATAGTTAAGCACCATGACCAGTATGTTTTATCCCAGTTATGCTGGTTAAACATAAAGAAAAAAATAAATGTAATATACCACATTAACAAATGGAAGAGAAACCAAGATAACCATCTCTATTGATGCAGAAAAGGCATATGACAAAATACAGTAATCTTTCTAGATAAAAACCCTTTAGAAAAATAGGAATATAGGGAATCTGCATCAACATGATAAAATGCATATATGAAAAACCCACAGTTAACATAATACTCAATGGTGAAGAATGAAAATTTTCCCTCTACGTCTGGAGCAATACAAATGTGCTCACTGTCACCACTCTTATTCAGAATTGTACTGGAAATTCCAGCCATAGCAGTCAGGCAAGAATTAAGAAATAAGAGGAAAGTAAATAGGAAATGAAGAAGGAAAAAAAAATACTATTAGCAGATGACATGATCCTATATATATTAAGACCTGAAAAATCCTCAACAAAGTTAATAGAGCTAATAAACAAATTTTCCAAAATGACAGTACAAAATCAATGTGCAAAAATCTCTAATGTTTCTATACATTGGTAATGAGCAATCTGAGAATGATATCAAGAAAAATATTCCATTTACAATAGTAATTAAAGGAATCAAATACCTAGGAATAAATTTAACCAGGGATGTAAAGGATTTGTACACAGAAAACTACAAAACCTTGCTAAAAGAAATGAGCTAAATAAAAAAAAAAAAAAAAAAAAAAGAAGAGCTAAATAAATGGAAATACAGATAGAAGGAGGCAAGATGGCATTGGTTTAGGTGGGCACTTACCAACTCTCTCGCTGTTCTGGGAGCATGGAGCAAGAGCCTTTGGGACATCGATCTGGAAGGAGCTGGACAGGGAGGTAGATTGCTCAAGATAAAACCATGAGTTTTTCCTGAGCTGGAAATTGTGGATGCGGACAGCTAAGCCCCACATTCAGGTCAAAGGGCTAGGGCGAGCCCCGACTCCCGCTGGCAACCTGGTGAGTGAAAGCATTCTCCAAGAGTCAGAGGGTTCTGGCAGAGGGTGGAGAGGGGTTTTCTTTCTGTGGGTTTGGTTGCCTGGACCCCCTCGCAGCTTTGGGGAGCACACCAGTTGGCTTGAAGTGGCGCCACCCCGAGGGGAGAGGCGAATCTGCTAAGGAATCCTGATTTACATAGCCGCCCTGTGATACGGTCACTTGGCTCAAGAGAAGGCGGGGTCAGCCAATTTTATAATTATGTGCTGAGGTGTATCAGAGTTTCAGCTCCCCTGTGGGGGGTGTCAGGGAGTGGGAAGTGTTTGATAAGATTCCACTAGCCTATTGAGGGTCCCTCAGCAGAGGAGGTGGTCTAGAAGAGGCCTTCTTTTGGGTCCCTAATTTCTCCAAAAAAAAAAAAAAAAAAGCTTACTTAAAAATTTTAACTCAGTTTACTCGCTAAAATCTGCCTCAAAACCTGCAGAGAGAAGCCTGCATGGTAATTGATTGATGAACACAGGAAGGCTGAGAGGTACCACAAGGGCCCCAAAAGGAATGCTGTTCTTCCTTAGCTTTGTTTGATGGCTTGCTTGTGTGTGTGTTTGGTGTTTCTTTCTTTGTTTGTTTGTTTCTTGCTCTTCTTTCCTCCCCCCTTTTTATTTTTATTTTAAATTAGGTGCTCCTAGCTTATTTCTTCTTTGCTGTGCTTCTTCCTTGATTTCCCATTTTCTATGTATATTGATTTTGTCTACCAATGCTATATTTTTTCCTTCCTCCATCATTCTATCTTCTGCTTCTGTTGTGGTTCTTACATTCCACCTTTTTTCATTAGTCCTCAACTTCATGGGTTTCAATTTCTATTTAGTCTATTCTCTTTTCTTTATTTTTTTTTTAATTATTAACTTTTTCCTTTTAGCTCTTTCTCTGTCTCCTTAACATTCTGGTCTTTTAATTCATTTTATATATTTTTCACTATTTGGTTTCCCATTCCATTGTAGGTATGCCACTTTTTTCTCCCTATTACTCTATGGTGCCTACATGAGTTAAATAATCATTTTACTAAGTCTTATATGGCTCCTATTCTAAGTTTTATTAATATTACTATTATCCTTTTTACTTTCTTACCTCTTTTGATACTTCTGGCCCTAATCTTTCTCCTTAAAGGGAACATAGAAAAAAGTAAGGAAATAGAACAAGAAGAACAAAGTGTGAAGAGGAAACTTAACACACACACAAAATCACCAGCTAAATAAAACTCTAGAGCAGAGAGAGAAGCTAATCAACTGAATAAACCCATCAAGATAAAATGATGATCAGAGGGCAACAAAAATTACAATACATACTGAGAAATAGGAAGATATGGCCCAGTCTAATGAACAAACTAAAAACCAGGAAGAGATGCAGAACTTGGAACAGTTAATGCTGTCCAAAGAAATATCATGGACCAACAAATGAGGTGAAGGAAGAGATTAAGGATATTAAGAAGACACTGGGAGAACATACTGAAGAAATTGTAAACATACACAAAAAATTAATGGATATGATGGTGATGAATGGCACAATCCAAGAAATAAAAAAGATGCTGGAACCACATAACAGTAGATTTGAAGAGGCAGAAGAAAAAATTAGTGATATAGAAGATAGTACATCTGACATCAAACAGGTAGTAGAACAGATAGATAAAAAGATAGAAAAAATCCAGCAGGGACTTAGGGATTTAACCGACAACAAGAAACACACAAACATAGGCATTATAGGCATCCCAGAAGGAAGAGAAGGGAAAGGGAACAGAAGGAATGTTGAAGGAAATAATGGCTGAAAACTTCCCAACCCTATTGAGGGAGATGGATGTTCATGTCCAGAAGCACAGCACACCCCAAACAGTATAAATCCCAACAGGCCTACTACAAGACATATAATTATCAAAATGTCCAATGCTCAAGACAAAGAGAAAGTACTCAAGGCAGCAAGAGAAAAGAGAATCATCACAATACAAGGGAAGCACAATAAGATTAAGGGCTGATACTTCATCTGAAACCATGGAGGCAGAAAGACAGTGGTAGACATAGTCAAGGTACACAAAGAAAAAAACTTCCAGCCACAAATTCTCTATCCAGCAAAGCTGGCATTCAAAAATGGTAGATAGTTCAAAATATTCACAGATAAACAGAAATTAAGAGAGTATGCCAATAAACCTGTCCCTCAAGAAATACTAAAGGAAGTTTTACAGGTTGAAAGGAAGAAACAGGAGAGAGAGAGAGTTGGAGGAGAGTGTAAGAACAACTAAAAGGACAAAAAGAGAAATAAAAACAACATATGACATACATAAACCCAAAGAAAATATGGCTGATGTAAGAAATTTGTTGAGAGTAGTAACACTGAATGTTAATGGATTAAATTCACCAGTCAAGAGACACAGATTGGCAGAATGAATAAGGAAATATGATTCATCTATATGCTGTCTACAAGAATCCCACCTTAGACCCAGGGATTCAAGGACACTGAAGGTAAATGGCAGGAAAACAATTTTACAAGCCAACAATAACTAAAAAAGGGCAGGAGTAGCTATCCTACTGTTGGACAAAATAGGCTTTAAATGCAAAACTATTGTAAGAGACAAAGATGGATACTGTAAATTAGTAAAAGGGGTAATCTTTCAAGATGAAAGAACAATGATAAACATTTATGTACCTAATGAGGCCACCTCAAAATACATGAGGCAAACACAGGAAAAACTAAATGGAGACATAAATGCCTCTACAATTATAGTGGGGGACTTTAACACACCGTTATCACCATTAGACAGACTATCTAGATAGAGAATCAAATACTCTGAATAATATATTAGAGGACCTGGACGTAATAGACATATACAAAACACTACACTGAAATACAGTGAGATATACGTTCTTCTTGAGTGCACATGTATCAAACTCCCAGATAGAGACCACATGATAGGACACAGAAGAACTCTCAATGAATTCAGAAAGATTGAGATTATACATCAGTTGTAACAAATGTATCATCCACATATAAAAAGGTTATTAATATGGAAGGGGAAAAAGGGGAGGATGTTGGGTAAATTTTGTATGTGACTTTCCTGTGACCTAAAACTTCTTTAAAGTCCAAATGAAAAAAAGTAAGTCACTGGGGGAAAAAAAATGGAAGAAAATGTCCCTGTACATACAGGACAACAGATCTTACAGTGATGAAATGCAAAATGACAAAAAAATTTTAAAAAATAAATTTCATAAATTTTAGTATCCCAATTTATTTGATTTTTAGTTTTTTTTTAAAAAAAAATCTGTATTTTTTATGTTTAAAACTATCATTTTCCCATTTTCTTATTAATGTTATTCATTTATTGTGTTGACTTCATTTTTGATGAAGTATTGGTTCTCAGAAGGGTTACAACTATGGCAGGGGAGGGTCATTGGTGTGGCATGTCAGTGATGGGGGATGCTTGGGAGGAAGTTGACCTGGGGCACACCTATAAGACATATGAATGAGTTCATGTGTTCATGGGGCATTGTCACACAGTGGGTGGAGACCCACACAATAACCAAAAGAATATTCAATTCCCATCCTGGGGAATTCTGCCACATTTTCTAATGGGACAGCAAGAATCCCCTGAGTACAGGGGCAGTGACTAGTGAAGGAGGATGGACTATTGTTGGGCCCTTGATACTGATGGCTGTGCTTATGAACCTTTTCTTTTGAAATAGAAACTTAGCCTAGTATTATAGGTTGCCTAAGAATTACCTCCTGAGAGCTTACTTATTGCTCAAACATGGTCTCTCTCTAAGCCAAACAGCATATAAATGCCTTGCCTTCCCTATGGTGTGGGACATGAATCACAGGTGTGAGCCTCCCTGGCACAGAGGGATTACTACCAAACACCAACTAGCAATGCACCTGGAAAAAGACTTTTACCAAAATGGGGAAAGTATAAAGACAAATGAGTTTTTATGGCTAACATACTTCAAAGTGGATCGGGAGGTCATCCCAGAAGTTATGCTTATGAACGTCTCAGCAGGATCTCATGACTGCCACAGTAAATATTGCCTCAATTAATAGGGCTACTGAGGTATCTGGAGCCATCCAGACACAACAGACAGGGCTGACAGCTCAGGAGCTTGGCACCCTGCCAGTGGGCCCTATTTTGGAATTTGTGCTCCTCAGTGTGACGGAGTTGTACTCAGTCATGGTATCCCTACACATGGCTCTTCTATCCCTTCTATTGTAACCTAGAGTTAGTACTAGAGTTGATAGTTGTATTTCTAAGAGACTTAAAATCTTTGGACTTTCCATGTACCAGTTGGGCCCTGACTCTCAACAGATTTGCATCATATACTCTACAGTTCATTGGACTCACCCAGGAAATGATAATGGACAATTACTATCCCAAGGAACAGAGAGAGTCTACATCTGCAAGCAAAATACCCCCATCCATCCACCCCATGGGATCTAAGCTCCTTCTCAATTAGAGGCAGAGTGGGCATCACCATCCCAGAATCCTCAGGATTGGGGAATGAACAATGGACTAGAGTAGACTTTCTGTTATTGAATTATAGACCAACTGTTATTTTAACAATGGAAGAACTTTTATCATTGATGTGGAAGCACTGGCCTCCAGAGGGTCTGAGGCAAGGGAGAGGGAAAAATAGATGTAACAAGGGGGTATTTTCCAGAAACAGTTGTTGTCTTGAATGATGTTGCAATAACAGATACAGGACATTATATATCTTGTCTAGATTACAAAATTGCATGGGAGAGAGTTTAAATTATAAGGTAAACAATAATCCACACTTAGTAGCAATGCTCAAATATGTGTTCAATTAATTTTAACAAATGTACCACACTTATCAAAGATGTTGTTAATATTGGAAAGTGTGGGAGGCACAGGGAGTGGGGCATATGAGAATCCCCTACATTTTTATGTAACGTTTATGTAATCTAAATATCTTTTTTTTAAATTAAAAAGAAAAAACAAAAAATATAACTTACATCATTAATGGCAAAAAAAAAAAAAAAAAAAAATTCCTTTGCCCTCCCTAGAACCCAGTGGCTACTTCTCTTTTGGCTTCCTTTGCTGCAGTAAACTTTTTATTTCAGAGCTTTTATTTTAAATATATTTTTAATTTTTTTCTAAAAGATAGTTAGATTACATAAAATGTTACATAAAAAATATAAGGGATTCCCATATGTCCCACTCTCCACACCTCCCACTTATCCCCACATTAACAACTTCTTTCATTAGTGTGGTACATTCATTGCAAATGATGAATACATTTTGGAATATTGCCACTAAGAAAAATTATAACACAAATCACCCCTGTGATAAAGAAACTTTCCTTGGTTCTGCTGGCATTCCAAACTTGATAATATACTTTTATACCCAGAAAAAAACTAATAAAAGAGTAAAAAGCAGTTAATCCAAAATAAAAGTAGTGATATATTCATGAAGTCATAACATCATACAGATTGAACACCCAAAGAGTAAAATGAGCGAAGGGCATAAACCAACTTTTCACAAAAGAAACTATAATAAGTAGCACAAATGTTGGGTTTTTTTAAAAAATGGGAAGTGCTAGAAGATTTTTAAATGATAATAAATGCACAAAGAAATTGGAACCAAGCAAAATTGATTTTGAAGCTGATATATTCCATTATATTAGCTGTTGAAATTTAATAGGAACTAACCATTTTAAATCTTAATACAGTCCTCTATCTAGGGATAATTTTGGTTTTAATCTCCTGAAATGATTAAGATGATAAATTAATATTTGTAAAATTCTCAGTATGGTTCTTTCATGTCAGTAAATGAATGGCTATCATAGGTAAGAAGATGAGGCTAAATTTTCTTCTACCTCTCAAATATCTCATTCTTCCCAAATAAGTCCCCAATCCCATGTCCTTATTTCAGTTCCTTAGGATCCCTCTCAATAATCACAGACTGTGCAATCCTCTAGACTATGGAGAGGATAAAGGTGACCTGTTGTCAAAAAATAAAGAAGAATAGTTTCAGGTGATGGTAGAAGGTGCAATTATAGAAATAGATCCAACCACAAAAGACAAAGAGCACAAAAAAGAAAACTGGGTGTGAAACCAAGAAGGCTATACATATAAAACAATCATTTTACTCATTAATGCAATATTAAATAAATATTAATCATTATTAATCATTAAGTCAAAGGAAGCAGGGCTTTCTGGGTTTGAAGGGCAATGGCTTACCTTGAAATATATAATAACCCATCTCCCCAATGTGTCAGAGTAAGACTCATTTATAATTTCCCTACACATGCTTCTTCTGCCCCTTTTATGTGAACCAATAATTAGCACCATACCCATTAAATATATGTCCCTGAGACGTAAATCTTCAGATTCTTCATAGGCGAGTTGAGCCCTGAATCTCAGGAAAGTTGCTGCCAAAACTACTCTCCAGTTCAGCAGACTCACCCAGGAAAACTAACAGAAGGATGATGATGGACAATGCCGATCCCCAAAACAGAGAGTATCTACAACTGCAACCAAGACAGTTCCATCCATCTGTCCTATGGGATCTAAGCCCCTCTCAATCGGAAGCTGAATGAATATCACCATCCCCAAATCTCATGATTGAGAAATGAACTAACATAAAAGGGAATACAACTGTGTACCAAAGTAGACTTAATATTATTTTAGTAATGGAAAAACTTGTAACATTGATATAAAGACAGTGGTCACCAGAAGATCTGAGGAGAGGGAGAGGGAAGAATAAGTGTGACAAGGGGCATTTTTGGTACATTGGAATTGTCCTCAATGATAATGCAATGATGGATACAGGCCATTTTGTCAAAACTTATAAAATTGTGTGGTGCAAAATATAAACCATAATGTAACCTATAGATCATGATTAGTAACAATGCTTCAATATGTATTCACCAATTGTAACAAATGTACCACCCTAATGAGAGATGTTGTTATTGGGGGAATGTATGGGAGGGGAAAGGGAAGGTATATGATAATCCCTTATATTTTAATGCAAAATTTCTGTAATTTAAAGCTTCTTTAAAAATAAAAAAAAATAACTCAAATAAAAGAAAGAAAGAAAAGCAGTTGGAGAGAAACAGTATGTAACACTGGTAATATTGATTTGACTACAAAAAATGCATAAACTTTCAAACAATGCCCCTAAATACATCTACACATATATAAAAGAACTCAAAAACAAACAGCTAAATTGGTATAAAAGAATGAAAGTAAAAGAAAAAATCCTACATTTCTGTATTTGAAAGGTTGCAAACAAAGCAACAGTTAAAACACTCAGGCCCCAGAATACAGAGCAAGACTTGAATAAACAATTGGCTGTAATGGAAAAATTAAATGGCTAATAAGCTCACATTAATTTAATTTCACCAATAAAAAAATGAATGCCAAGAAAAAAAATTTAGAATACCACCTTACAGCTATTAAATAAAACTGACGTTTATCATGCAGTACTCAATGTGTCAGTGTTTGTCCCATGAAATTCTGAGTAAGGTAAAATCTACCTCCATTGGACAGGATATTTGCCAACAATACAGAAACAAGCTCAATAAAGCACTCTTAAGAGAAAGTCCTCCTTTCTAAATATTCATCCACTGCTAATACCCCATTTTTCCATACTCCCATTTTGTAATACACTCAATGGACAGATGTTCTGTTTTCCTGAAATCACTTTCTTCTATGCATTCCCTCTTCTAATTTTGCTTCCATTCCCATCACTTAATTGTCAACAAGGGCCCCTGCATAGCTGAGTCCAATGGACAACTCCTTTTTTAACATAATATATATTTACATTTGTTAGTTATAATAGGAGGAAAACAAGTACGATGATCTATCAGTTCCAGGCTAGGCTAGGCTGCCTCTCAGATGACCTCATGGATAAGCTCTTGGCTTTCATTCTCCTTGACCCCTTTCCTTCAAATTCTGCTGAGCTTTCAGACTCAGCAGGACAGAGTTTCTGAGAAGAAAGTCTCCATGTGGAAGTCCAAATTCCCCCCTGTGTGGTTGATGATAGGACTGAAGCTCTTTCACTGTCAAGACAGCAAGAATGAGTCAGATATCTGTCCCCCAGGTAGAAACAAGTATGTCTGTCCAGCCCAGGGTTGCACAGGTTGAAGGATAGCAGTAGAGGAGATATTTTCAGCTTCCTTATAACTGCTCATTAACATGTTTCCTTGTTACTTCTGGCCATGAGCCATCATTTCCCTGTGAGACACTGGTCTGGACAGAAAGGAAATTTTTCCTACTGATTCTCTGTTCCCAGTAGTCTAGATTCTGAGTCAGGGGAATCCCATTCCTATGGTTTTTCCTCCATTGACTCCCCTGCCTTCCACAGATGTAACCTCCTAGAAACTTTCCCCATCCATTGACTTAAAGTTATTCCAAAGTTTAAGACTGAGCTGCCCACCTGGACCAGATCTCCAAAGCTCTGTCATGGGGTGAGGATACAGCCCTTGACATTATCTCCAGAAACTTACTATTTTCCTCTTCAGTGAAGAGGAGAACTGTATCCATTGGAATCCATGGAAACCATGGATACTACACTCCTTTGCTTGATGACACTTTGTCAAAACATTTAGGAATTTTGTGCTTATAACAAAAGTTACCATCTGCCACTTTGTTCCTCCTTTAATAAAATGTTTGTTCATTATAAGAAATATATTTAGACCTTCTTATGCACCATGGCTTGAGCCTACAACCATAAAAGGATAGTCTCATTTATTTTTCCTGCATATCTTTGAGTGGTGCCTAATTTATTTCCTTAATAGATCTATTAATCTTTCTATAAATTTAAGACTAAATAAGAAATTAAAAACCCTATGTATATTTAGAAGTTTACCTCATAGTAACATCAGTACAATTCAAAATTTACATCTTAATCATATTCAGGTATACAATTCACATGTAATGTTTATATGCACAGCATGTGACTACAGTCAACATTTACCTAAACTGTTTTATCACCTCAAATATAAACTGTGCACACAGTAAGGAATAACCACTCCCTACTTTAATCCCTGGTAACATAACCTATTAGTCACTTCTGTGTATTTCATATAAGCAAGAAAATATCATATGTGTTTTTTCATGCCCGTCTTATTCCTCTCAACATGAAGTATTCAATGTTTATCCATGTTGCAGCATGCAATGGAAGTTCCATCCTTTTTGCTGCTGAATAATATTCCATTTAGTGTATAATCACCTTGAATAAAGAGAAGATCCTTGGGAACTGGCCATGTTCTGTTCTTGTTTGGATTCTGGTTCCATAGATTATAACCAGTTTTTGAAAAGTCATTGAGTTTATGATATGGCACATTTTCTTATATGTGCCATAAAAAATAGGAATTTTAGGATTCTTATCTTACACATCCCTTTGTATTACATCTTTGAATTCCATTCTTCCTGATTATATGGTTTTCACATTGATAAGTGTGGCAGCTATCCTTAAATAAAATGAGAGAAGAGTGGGTATAGCACAGTAGTTGAGCACCTGCTTCTCTTGTACAATGTCTCTGGTTCAATTCCCAGTATGCTTTAGATGATAGATTGACAGATAGATAGATGAGATTTGACAACTTAACAACTTTCCTGAGCTTCCATACTATCCTGGGACTGCCTAACTCTAGACATGTGAGGTGTGCATAAATAATCCAAAATTTCTTTATGCCACTATTTTGGTGGATTTTCTATTCATAGCAGCTGAATTCTATCCATAAGTAGATTTACTGTTCTTGATACATTTTAGATGTATAGTAACATTTCCCACTAAGAAATGATCTCCAAATGGATAAAAAATAGTTAGATGCCATGTGTATTTTGTAATAGACACATTATATTTTACTTTATTCTTTGATGACTCCTGCACATGAAGGAATGCCTTGACACATTAGAAGACTTCCAATAAAAAACTACTAGAATTAGGCAAAATCCAAAAGTATGCCATAGGGGAACCAGATAAAGAAAATCAATGTGTTATTATGCATAAGATAGGACTACCTGTTCATGAAACTGCAAATGAAGCTAGGTGAGACCATTTCATGAGGTCCCTGCTGATAACCTTGGAGTCTCCAAATCCTGCCATCTCACCTCAACCCTCTGTCTCAGGAAGGGGCATATATCCTTCTAAATGAATGCACCTAATGTCTCCAACTCCTTACTTTTTCCAGTGTGTGTGTCTCTGTTATCTACTTGCATTTCAAATATGACCTGAGACTGGCTTCTGTGTTTCACCCACTACCAGTAGTTGCTAGTTGGGCATTCTGCCCACAGAATACACTCAGACCATGAGTGTATTTGAACTGAAAGGGTTTCCCAAGAGCTCCATCTGCTGACCAAGGAAGGAAGTGCATGTGAAGAAACTAAGAAATAAGAGAGGCTTTTTCTGGCCTTTACAACCCCTATCCTCAAGGCCCTTGGAAGCAGGTCTGCAACACATTACTGTGTCCACAGCCAAGATTTGAGCAACTAACAGGGACAATCCTAAATACCATGAAGCAGTTGAAGCCAGAATCAAAGATTAGCAGTAACAACACACAGCCTCCCACCACTAAATCCCTGTAAAAGAGAGAAATTGAGCATCAGAGTAAACTTACCATCATATTCAGATGCTTGAACATCAGCAAAAAATTACAAACCATACAAAGAAAATGGAAGAAATGGCCCAAGCAAAGGAACATGTCAAAGCTCCAGATGAGTCACAGGATTTGAGAAAACTATTCAATGAGATTCATACAAATTTTCAAAATCAAACGTGACCAGAATAGAGCAACATTTTATTATTTCATGGAGGGAACTTCAAAAACTGCTCTGCAGGCACCCTCTCCACCAACTCCCAAGATCAGGCTGCAATCTCTTTGAAGTATGTAAAAGAGCAAAACATGTGGAAGAAATGCCAGTTTTCTCAGCCAAGGGCACCCTGAACTAGCCTTGTCCAGAAGAGCCCAAATATTTAAGACAGCGTGACTAGCAGAAACAGAGTCTTGCCAGCTGATTACAGACACTTGGATAGCTCTGCAGAGATCAACACAACTCAGCACCATAAACTCAGCTGTGATACTAAAAGCATTATCTTAAACTCTCTTTGTGAATTCCTTTATATGTAGCTCTAGCTAACAGTTACAATAATCATTGTGAATAGAATTGATGGCATTAAGGACAGTTGACTGCTTTAAGTTTTCTTTCAGATATTGGAGGACAGCATTCATGATCATTCTGTTATTCAAGAACACTTTGGATAACTAATAATTAAATGTGACTACCTTTGAGAGTAGTTTCCACTTTAGCAGGAGATTTTAGAAGGACATGAAAGTTTATGCAGGAGTACCCAGTGACCTTACTCAAAACCTTCCATTCTAAGAAGACAGAATTTCAAGTTCTTCATAATCATTTGTTGGTCTTGAGTATGGTTTGAACATAAATGACAAAAAAAAAAAAAGGATAATAGAGTTAAAAATAAATTGTTCGCTCACATGGTCTATACAATATATGTCAAAATGTAGAAAAAGGGCAGATATTTTGTTTAGAGTAACAGAAAGGGTCTTATTTATGCCACAATAAAATAATATACAACATGCCATCCAGTCCTGAACCAAATGCATAAATCCCTAAAAATATGGATGCCAAGATATCTTACTTAATTTGTAAATATAAATTATGCAAAACAATTATTTACTTTAGTAATACAATGTTCCATTAAATGGTTGGTTCACCGTATTTAAGTTCATTTCTGCCTAAGGTATATTTTGGTTCTGTAGAATGAGTATAGAGTCACAATTTCAGACTCTGAGGATCTGAACCCTGCTATCTATCACAGGCAATTATTTCAGCCCAAAGAAAAATGGCCCTTGTATGGCTTCCCTAGAATAAATCTCTTCAGAGCACCTTTTTGTCTTTATTCATCAGACTGTATATGATGGGTGTATTAGTGAGCCAAAGGGGTGCTGATGCAAAGTACCAGAACTCTGTTGGCTTTTATAGAAGGTGTTTATTTAGGGTAGGAGCTTATAGTTACAAGGTCCTAAAGATTCCAACTCAAGGTTACTTCCTTACCAAAGTCTGTTGCCATGGGCTGAAGTAAGATGGCAAGCAACATCTGTGAGGGTTCAGCCTTTTTCTTCCCTAAGGATCTGTGGGTTCAGCTCCTTTTTCAGGCTGGTATAGGGCTAGTCTCTCTTCCTAGGGCTCATTTCTTTCCAGGCTCAGCTGCTCTGGTCTCTTCACAAGGTCAGCTGTAAACTATCAGGCAAATGGCTCATCTCTCTTCCTGGAGTCTTTGTAGTGCTTATGGAACTTTCTCTCTTCCTCTGTTAATCTACTTCTGTGTTCTTGATTAAGCTTCCATTTATATAGCTCACCAAGGGGCCAGAGACTCAACTCTGCATGCCCTAATCTTGATTTAGTCAAGTAAACATAAAGCCTTGAAATTTAACACAACCAAAAGGTATCAGGCCCAGAGAAACAGACCAGTTTACAAACAATCAATATCTCTTTTTGAATTCATAAGTGATATCAAACTGTCACAATGGGGTTCAGCATGGGCGTGACCCTGGGGTACATCACTAAAGCTGAAGCATATGCATTTTGCATAACAGAAGAACTCACAAGCTCACCTGCACTCATATAGTAAAACAAGGAGACAACTACAGATAAGATGACCAGGTGGAAAATGTTTCATACTTCCCCTGAGCTGATGAGAATGCATGTATGGAGGAACAATCTTAAAATAAAAGTAAAGGATTCTAGGGAGGGGACCAGCAGCCAGCAGGCTAACTGCAAAGTACATCAATATATCATTGATGAAGCCATCTGATTAAAGTAACAGTAAAAGTGGTGGAATTCCAAGTGTGTACAAAAGGACAGTGACAACACCATTAAGCTTTGTATCGAGGAATACAAGATACTCATGATCCAGGATACTAAAACCAGTAGTACTGTATATTTAGATGTATTTGATAGTCAAAGAAACTCCACCTCAAATATTGAGTAAATGTTCCTTGGAGAGATCAATGAATGGTGAGGTTCAGAGTCAGGGGAAAAAAACACAGTGTGGAAGGGGCCTCAAGGGAGGGGATAAAAATATTTGTCACCCAATGTCCTCCCAAGATACAAAATTACCAGAAAATAAATTCCTTTCTATTTTGGGCACTTCACACATGGGAACAAAATTGCTCAGAGATTAGAGTAAGAATGGTACTATTACTTTAACAATCGTCTGGTAGAAAAACTTTCAGAACCCAGAAATGGTAAATATACCCTCTTCTCTCACCTACAGTTTAAGGGTACCAAGAAGAAGGGAATTCAATTTTGCTCTTAGAGGGAAAGTATGCCTGGCACCATTTCCCTGCTCTATGTCACTCAGTTGTGAAAAAACTCAGGGAAAAAGAAGCTCAAGGAAGGCCATCTGAGCATCTGCTCTAGAAAACTGATACGGAAGCAGGCAGTACTCTCAGAACATGATCGCTAAGGTTAACACATTGGTGAGTCCATCTACTTGAAGACGGTGCACAGTTCTGCAGCCAACTCTACCATCTTCTCTACCTCTCCTGTTTAGAGGACTATTCTAAGTGTCTCTCTTCATGAAAACAGGCCTTTTCTTCAGTCTCAACATCTCTCATGTGTTTCTTATCCAGCAATTTTGGACATTTTTCTGTAGCCGTTAAAATTGCCTTCATTCTACCCACTCATGGATCCTCCTATACCAATTATCTATAAAATTTCACTCAATCATTCATTCCTTCATTTTCTCAAGAAACATTTCCTTGGATGCAGTGTAATTAGCACTTGCAAGCATTACTCACATCTTCTGTGCAATATGTGAAATGTTAATTCAGTTAGTTGATATTCTTCTGCCCCCAATTCCACTTTTGTAATGGGGATAACAGTAATTTCTACTTCACACAGTGATTATGAGGATGAAATTAAAGGAGAAAGTACATGGGAAATCATTACTAGAGTGTCTAATACCTACCAGGAACCTATATATGTTCATTAATGTAATTGGTACACCACTGTAAATATATTTTCAACTGTTAAATTGAAATAAGGGGTGATGATAACAAAATGAGCTCATGCATATCAAACAGAGCACAGAGCATGCCTCATGGTGTTGTCAATAGATTTTAGCTATTTTTTACTCTTATTTATTATTTACAGATTTCTATTCTCTATTCCAGGAGTTTTATATTTTTATTAATATTTGAAATGATTCCACTCTATTTTTAAAAATACTTTAACAGTATATCTGAATGTTACTGCTTTTTCTCCCTTGCACTCACATATTCATAAATTTCTAATAATGATAAAAGAGGTTTGAATAATGTAAAAAAGAACTCCCATGCTGTTGAAAATGTTCTGGAGCTAGATAGATTTGATGGAAGCACAAGAATTTGAATGATCAAAATACCACTGAATGGCACACTTCAAAATGGCTACTGAGTTTTATCAACTACACTCCTAGAATTCTATTCATTAAAAAATAGGTATTCAGCTGCCAGTACATCATCTGCAAATGTTGAAAAGTTGCTTTTCCAGTACTCATCTCTCTTGTTTCTTTTTCTCATTGCACTGCACTGGTGGGATCTTCCAGCATGCTGATGAATCATATTAGTGTAATAGACTTAATTACTTCTTCAATATTTGAGGGGAGTTTTTCTATTGCTGCTGCCATAGGATGCTACCAGGTCATTTTGAGAGGTAAGTATTTGTCATTTCCTTAATTCTTTCCTTAGTGATTTATCTGTTATTCTCTACCCTGAATTGACTTTGGACACATATATTTTCCAAATATGGGTTCCTTTCCTGAAGATTTTCAAATTTTTGCATGGAGATATATGTAAGATTATCTTCCCAAGTTTAGCATTTTTTTTTTTTTTTTTTTTTTTACATCTGTGGCAATTTGTCTCTTTCTTTCTTTTAGGTATTTCTGTTCAACATCTCTATATATTTATTTTTCCATGTGAATAGACTTCTATTTTTCTCTATTTGTTGACTTTGCCAAAGAATTTGCTGTGAGATTTCTTTTTCAGCTCTAGGATTTTCTTGCTTTTAATTCATTAACTATAGACTTTATCTTTATGATTTACTCCCTTATCCTTTGCCTATGTTTGTTTTGTGGAGTTTTATCAATAACATTGTCAAACCTTAAAATTTTTCATTTCTTAAGTCTAGAATGCATATGTGTTCATTTGTGTTTGAAAGATATATTAGAATAAAATGAATTTAATAATCAAGAGTAACACTACAACTTAGAGATGATCACTTTTAACAATTTAGTGTAGACTGTTGTAGATTCTTTTTTTATCTTGGGTATTGGCAAATATGGGTTTTCCTATAAAACATCTGTGTCCTAATTTAAATTCTCCATCCCAAAGTGGCAGAACAATTATGCATTTGTAGCAGTATAAACTGTTAGATTTTCCCATACAAAATAGCATCTTGGTTTTATTTCATTTTCATGCAATAGTATGATGAAAATTTTTTCAAACATTTATACCCTCATGTACATCTCCTTAGTGAATTGCTAATATTCGGCACTGTTTTTGCTCACAAAAGAAACAACCTTTCTCCTTTTCATAATTAGGAGATTTGAGTAGATTAATTTTTGTACTTTAATTTTTCTGCATGGTATATTTTTGCATTGAGTTTTTCAATACTATGGCCCAATTTTTCACCTTTTCTCTCTTATTTCTACAAAAGACTTTTTTTTTAAGATTATATCTATGCAGAAATGTATGTATCTATATGTTCATATATATTTTCTTCTAACAACTAGTATTTTCTCTTCTTCCACATTTGTTTGAAATTTATTTGGGAATGCAGAGATATGCTGTATGTTTTTCTAAATAGTTAATAGGTCACTGAACTCTTTTCATAACTTTGAAAGAAACTTCTCTGATATAACTAGGAATTAAATATATTCAAGTTAACATGACAGAAATTAATATACCCCAAATCATGGTGAGCACCAAATTAAATTTAAAATTCTAGGGTTATCCCCTTTAAAATCATAAAATAAAAAAATCATTTTCACACTTTACATTATTCTTGAATTGTCTGGAATTGCAAACCAATGCAAAAAGATTAAAAGAGAATGGCTATTATAAATTGTATGGACAAGGTGTTATTTATAAATTATTTCAAGAAAGTAGATGGATTTGAGAAAAATTGTTCAAATAATAAGAAAATCCAGAAAACTAACATGAAATGATAATATCAAAAAAATCAAAAGATTTTCTAATGTAATTGCAATATCATGCACATAATGGAATGAGGGCTCTCATCTTTAATGACATTAAACCTAAAATTCTGTTAGCAATAAATGAGCATGATATTCATAAACAACATTGCAAGAATATTTACCAAAATGGTATTTAAATATCCAGAGCAAATTTTTTTCTGTTACTGGGATAGGAACGTGAACTTAAGAAAAATGTCAACTCTTTAAAAATTAATTTACATCTTTAATAGAATCCTCATTAAAATTCAACTGATATTTTTCCTTACATATGGCTAGATGGTTCTGAATTCACCTAGTAGAATAAGTTGGCATCTGGAATGAAGTTATCATAGAATGCTATGAAACTTTCTCTGTTCAACATTTAAATATATTATGAAGATAGATAATAAAAAATAAGGACCAAAAGATTTGACAGCTTCTTCACTGTAGAAGCATAAATATCAAGAAACAGATGATTATTTTTAAGACAGTGATCAAGAAACACCAGAAGTTTAATTACTAAGCACTAGAGTTTTGTAGATAGATCAAAGAGAAAATATACTAATGCAAAATAGAGGAAATCACATGTATAAGGGAGGGTATATGGCAACTCTATACTTTCTGCATGATTTTTCTGTAAACCTACAGCTGCAGTCACAAACATTTTTTAATTAAAATTAATCAAACCCTTATGTTTCATTAAGAAACTTTGAGGAAATGTCTAGAAATGGGTGGTACATAAATAGAATATGTCATTTCCATAAAATTGAATATTTTTAATCTGATGAGAATTGGATTATATTGGAAAATGTTTTATTTGAAAAGAGGCTAGTCTTTAGTCTCCATTTGTGTTGAATTTAAATCAGAAGAACTGTCATATATAAATGAAATGTAAACAATGATTAGACATTAGAGTGGATATTAATTTTTTAGCCATAGCATTGGCAAAGGTCCCCAGAGAATGTAATATGTAAAAATGACTCAAAGGTGGAACAAATAAAGGACATTTCAAATCATTGAAAGATCTGCCCTTGAGTTGAGGAATTTCCATTCCCACAGCATTGAACTGTAAGGACAATAGCAGCCATATTTTATTGTGGAAAGTGGTAATAGTGTTGGGATGCTAAGCAAACTTTATAGCATTGGATTCCAGCTTGAAAAGTAACCAATATTTGTCATCAAGGAGAAACAATTGTTAGACAAGATGTATGGAATCATGAGCTACTGGGTTTACGATATTGCTGTCATGTTGAAGGATGCTTATTTGGAATGATTGTTTGGTTCTTTATTCCTCTTATCAAGGAAAATACAGCTTTCCCATGGAAACAAGAAACCAAAGAGGAGTTGCAAACTTTCTCCTCCTGGGATTTGCAGAGGAACAAGGAACTGCAGCCTCTCTTCTTTGGGCTGTTCCTGTCCATGTACCTCGTCACCTGAAATGGGAACCTGCTCATCATCCTGGCGATCATCTCAGACTCCCACCTCCACCTGCCCATGTACTTATTCCTCTCCAACCTGTCCTTGGCTGACTTTGGGTTCACCTCCATCATTATCCCTAAAATACTGCTGAGCATCCACACATAGAACAATGGGATCAGTCATGCAGACTGCCCCATACAAACTTTTTTGCTTTGTATTTGGATGCCTGGACAGTTTACTCCTGGCTGTGATGGACTATGACCATTTCATGGCCATCTGTCACTACATGGTTATCATGAATCCCTGGCTCTGTGTCCTGTTGGTTCTAGGGTCCTGGTGTCTCACTGTCTCCATGGCCCTGATTGAAACATTGACTGTCTTGAGGCTCTCCTGCACAAACATAGAAACCCCACAATTTTATTGTGACCTTCTTAAAGTCCTGAAGCTCTCATGTTCTGGCAAGCTCATCAATAACATATTTGTGTGTTTTATAGCTATTGTTTGTGGCATTCCTTCTCTCATTGGGATCCTCTTATCCTATTCTCAGATTGTCTCCATTCTGAGAATTTCATCATCCAGAGGCAACTATAAAGCCTTTTCCACCTGTTGGTCTCACCTGTCAGTTGTCTCCTTGTTCTGTTGCACAGGGTTTGGGGTTTCCCTGCGCTCTGCAGTCACACTGTCCTTTGGGAAAAATCTGGGAGCCTCGCTGATGTATGCCTTGGTCACCCTTATGGTGAACCTCTTCATCTATAGCCTGAGGAGCAGGTACATGAAGGGGGTGCTGGGGAGGCTTCTTGATTGGGTGGCTGTCTTTCAGTGATGGGGCCATTGGAGAACTTTCATGAAAAGCAAAGCCAAAGTAAGGAGAACCAGAAATCAAGATTTTCAGTATATCTGCATTTATGAATATTTAAGCAACTCTTCCCTTAAATCTCTCTTTGGGCTTTTCCTACCCTGCTCTCTTCTGTTTATAAAATCATATCTTAGGTCTCCTTTTGCCCTTCCCAATTGGTAATTTAAATGAGTTAAATGAATTTGACATACTCTCAATTATCTATATTGATTTAGATTTTGTTTAAAATGAATCATATCACACATTTTATATAAATAAATAAATGATTTATATTTAAATATAAATATAAATGATTGTATCTATGCCCATTTGGAAATGATGTACCTCTGCAAATTCATTTACAGAGATGACTTTTCCAAGGTTGTGTAACTGAATCTGCCACAAGATTTCCTCTCCTTTCATCTCATTCACTTCCTTTTCATTTTTGCCAAATATACTGAATTTTTCTATGCTTCCCAATGTGGATTCCTTGAATTTCTGAATATAACTCCCCATCTGTGAACACACAAAGCCTTGTACTGTCCTTGGTATGGGGTTTATGCTCAGTGTATAGTTGTTGAATGGAGTGACCAGAACAGGTTTATGGTTAAATATAAAGTAGTGTCTGCACCAGAGGAATACAAACATATTGAATCAATAAAAGCTTTTCAAGTAAAAAGTAGTCCAACTCAATTGAATAATATCCATGATGCTCTATATATGGAAACACTGTTTAACCATTTTATATACTTTCTCTCATTTATTCTTGCTATAACAATTTTATCTGACTAGTATCATTTTCCATTAGATAAAGATAGGGGAGGAAGAACTTACAGAAACCAGGGAGCTAGCTCAAGGTCAAAACATTGGTGAAGAGGACAAGACAATGTCACACCCAGGGCTGTCTAAATCAAAGCCTGTGTCTAAACATCATTATATTGCCTCTAAATTATCCTTATAATAATAATAGTTAAACCACAAAGGAAACAGGAGTCTTTCTGATTTAAAATGCCTGTTTTAAAAGTCTGTTTCTCAAACAAGAAATGTTATTTCTTTGGGGGCTTCCACCTTAAAAATAGATCAAACATTGAGTAAGACCTCTTAGTAGAAGCTCTTTTCTTGGATAAGCCATCTACCATTGGTAATTCTTCCATTGGAAAGTTTTTCTGTTTTATCTCAGCCTTACCACACCTGGATTTTTAAAAAATTCTATTCAACAAATAGGTGCTAGGGAAATTTGGTTTCCTTAATTATTTCATTTTCCTTCTTTGAATATTAGTGCATTTGGAGATCTTTTCATATTTAAGATTGTAGCAATTTGATATTGTTTATGAGTTCCAAAAATAGACATTGGATTATGTTTGCAAACTGGACTTTTCCTCTGGGCATTTTAGATTATATTGGATTCAAAGGTTTTACTTTTACTTGATTAAATCATGATTAAGACTTTAATTGGGCCACATCAGTAGGACATTGAGTCCCCACCCCCTTGGTGGATGGGGACTCACAGAGAAAATGCACTGCAGAGAAGGGAGGTTGGCATATTGATCCTGGAGCCAAGGAAGGAAAAACACAGAGAAAAAAGTTCATGAGGAAAGAAAGAAGGCTTGATTAGACACAGCCAAGGCCCCAGGAAGAGAGACTAGCCATTCACCTTATAGCCTACAGCTGGCTTTGTGGAGAGAGGAGGGCAGCTGAACCCAGAGAAATGAGCCCTGGGAAGAGAGGATCCCAGGGAGCCTGAACCCTTGCAGACATTGGCAGCCATCTTGCTCCTACATGTGACAACAGACTTTGGTTAGGGAAGTAACTTGTGCTTTATGGCCTGGTAACTGTATGATTCTACCCAAAATAAAACCAATAGATTTCTGGTATTTTGCATCAGCACCCCTTTGGCTAACTAATACAATGATATTTGTATTAATTCTTTCTAAATTTTTTATTTACATAATTTAATCATTTATAAGACTTTTTAATTCTTATTGGATTAACAGACCTATTAATATATCTACATTGTTATGGATGTAATGCCCAATATGTTCTAAATATAGTTCCTAGTTTTTTATTTGCATTTTGTTTTCTTTATGATGGTTTTGCCATGCAGGTTTTTAATGTACTTTAGTCCATCAAATATATTCTCAGTTCTATTCCTGTGTATTTCTTTACCTAGTCTTGTCTATATATTTTATTCTTGAAGTCCTATGCTATTTTAGATCTTTTCTTCATCTTCAAATTATTATAATTGGTGTTATGATAGGTCTGTGATGTGAAATATTAGACAAACATTTATTTTCCATACTTATAAAAATTGAAAAAGGTATATTCACAAACATAATGTTGAGCACAGAATACAAACAAAATTTACGTAGTGCAATTACATTTTTGTAAATTTCAATAAATGAAAACATCATCTATGCTGTTAGATTTCTGGATAGTATCTATCCCAGGTGTCAGGATTTATTCATGATAGCCAAAAGTTGGAAACAACCCAGGTGTCCATCAACTGACGGATGAATAAACAAATTTTGGAGTATGCACATGATGGAATATTATGCAGCAGTAAGAACAAACGGAGTCATGAAACCTATGACAACATAGATGAACCTGGAGGACATTATGCTTAGTGAAGCAAGCCAGACACAAAAGTACAAATACTGTATGATTGTCCTATTCTGAACTAAATATATTTTGTAAAATATAAATATATTATGTGACATGTATCAAAAATTAACTTGTTAAAATAAAAAAATGTTTTAGAGCAGCACTGCCCAATAGAAGCATAAAGTGAAATGAATCAGTAAATTAAAATTTTCTAATAGCCACATTAAAAAGCAAAAATATAACCTTGAAGACTGTCTTTTTTAGCAGTAAATTTCAGTAAATTGTTTTTTGTAATCTTTTCTAATTTGAAAACTAATTCATGCCATTAACTCATGGCATTCTTCATTAAATTCTTGCTTCTCTCAATTCTAAATAGCTGTTTAATTGCAGCACAGCACATGTTACCAGATAGGTAGCAAACTGCTGAAAAATCTCTGCTGAAGTATGTTGATCAAGAAGCTGTTGTTAAACTGTATTGGGTGTTGTAATCCTTGGAAGTCATGTCAAACAGATGATGTGGAAGCTGCTTCTTAGTTTGTACATTTCCTTTTATACATTTTCTTGTGATGAAATAAAGCAAAAAGAAATAGTAGAAAATAATTTTAATGTTTAACTTAGCCCCATATGTCTAAAAGTATTATCATTTTAATACATAATCAATGTAAAATTGTGAATTTATATTTCACATTTTTAATACTCTTCCTTAGAAATCTGTTACATATTTTACATTTATTGGACATCTCAATTTGGAATAGCCATATTTCAAATGCTCAGTAGTCACATGTTCAGTGGCTATGTTACTGGATTAATTATAGCTGTATTTTCTTTAGGATTATATATATGTCACATGTTGTTTATATTTCTCCTTTTAAGTTATTACTACCAAGAATCTTCCTTGCCACACTCTCCTCAAACCATCACTCTCCTGTTTTTTTTTTTCTTTTCTTTCCTTTCAACCTACAGAATTTCCTTTAATATTTCTTGAAAGGCAGGTTTCTTGTTGAAAAACTCTCTTGATTTCTGTTAGTGGTGATTATTCTGAACTCTCCCTCATTTGTGAATGTCAGGTTTAATGGCTACAGATTTATTTGCTGATAGTTTTTTTTTCTTTTAGCCATATCTATATAATATGTATATAACTTATATAATACCTAGATTATATAAATGTTACATTAAAAAAATAGGGGATCCTCATATGCTGTGCTCCCTACCCCTCCCACATTTTCCCACATTAACAACATTTTTAATTAGTGTGGTACATTTGTTAAAATTGATGAACACATATTGGAGCATTGCCACTAAGTGTGGATTATAGTTTACAATGTAGTTTACACTCTCTCCCACACAATTTTGTTAGGTATGACAAGATATATAGTGGTCTGTACCTGTCATTGCAAAGGCATTCAGGACATTTCCCGAGTCCCAAAAATGCCTCCATATTATAATTATTTTTCCCTCTTCCTCCCTCACAACCTCCAGTTGCCACTGCCTCCACATCAATGATAATAGTTCTTCCTATGCTATAATCACAATAAGTCTATAGTTGAAAAACAGTAAGTCTATCCTAGTCCATCATTCATTCCCCAGGTCTGAGGATTCTGGGATGGTGATGCCCACTCTGCCTCTAATTGAGAGGGAGCTTAGATCTCATGCCATACCATTGCCTTCTTGGTTCCATGGTTTCAGATGAGAAATAAACACTTAATTTTATCAAGCTTCCCTTGTATGTGATGGATCACTTTTCTCTTGCTGCTTTTCTTTGTACTGAGTATTGGACAATTTGATAAGTATATATGTATTGGGGTAGGCCTGTTAGGATTTATAATGTTTTGAGTTTGCTATCCTTCCTGGACATGTATGTCCTGGCCCTTCAAAAGAGCTGGGAAATTTTCAGCCATTAATTCTTCCAACAGCTCTTCTGGCCCCGTTCCCTTCTCTTCTCCCTCTAGTATGCCTATAATGTATTTGTTTGTGTATTTCATGTTGTCATTCAATTGCCTGAGACCCTGCTGTATTTATTCTGTCTTCTTATCTGTTCTACTATCTGTCTGATTTTATATGTACTGTTTTTAAAATCACTGATTCTTTTCTCTGCTTGTTCAAATCTGTTTTTAAGGGCTTCCAGCATATTTCTTTGTTTGTGTTTTTAAAATTTATTTTATAGTATATCATTTCATACATGTATGAAAATACATAAATAATAAATTGTGAACTTACAAAATAAACATGCACAACATCATACAGGGTCCCATGCATCACCCCAATACCAACACCTTGCATTGTTGTGAAACATACATTAAAAACTATGCAAGAGCATCATAAAAATATTACTACTAACTATAGTCCATACCTGACATTTGATTTATTTTCCCCCAACACACCCTAAAATTGTTTAATATATTTTTATTGCAGAGGTTGTGAACTTAAAAAACAATCATGCACATGTGTAGAGTTCCCATACATCACACATTCACCAAAACATCACACCTTGGTGCTATGTTTGTTACTAATTATGAGATAATATCATCAATACCACTTTATTTTCTTGCTCAAATTGTTTCAGTTTGGCCAATGGAAACTCTCTCAGTTGGCTTATGTACCCTGTTAACATGCTCTCATCTATTTATTTCTCTATCTTTACTTACAGAAAAAAATTTTCTCCATATTTACTTTTTTTAAAAAAGCAAATACATTTAATTTATGTATATAAATAAAGCACAAAATTTACCCAAAGTGTACAATAATGTTTTTTTTTTGTATAATCCCATAGTGTGTGTTCATCACTTCAATCATTATTAAAACATCTTCATTATTTCAATAATAATAATAATAATAATAAGCAAAGAGAGACAATCTACCAAACAAGAAAATTCCTCACCTTTCAATCTCTCTTTTTCCCCTGCTCTACATAGCTGCTATTTCTGGATATTCTGGCACAATTATTTCTTTATTAGGCAGTTTTATTGAGATATATTCACATACTATATAATCTATCCAAAGTGTATAATCATTGGCTTTTATTATAATCACAACATTGTACATTAACCTTCACAAAAATTGTAGAACATTTTCATTATTTAAAAAAAAGAATCCGCACCCCTTAGCATTGCTTCCTCAGATCTACATAACCAGTAGTCTAATTTCATCATTATAAATTGATTTATATTTAATTTTATATTAAAGGGATCATACAATATGTAGTACCCTGTGTTTGGTCTCCTTCACTTAGTAAAATGTAGTTTTTTGTCTGATATTAACATTTTATATTATTAAGTTACAATTGTTCAGCTTCAAAGAAAAATGGTCTTATATATGCAATTTTATACATATTCATATTCCCCATAATATATTTATATTTCACATGATATATTTAGTTCATAATAGGGAAATCATACATTATTTGTCATTTTGTGTCTGGTTTGCTTCACTCAACATAATGGCTTCCAGGTTCATCCATGTTTCATATGTTTCATGACTTCATATCTTCTGCCACTGCATAAAATTGTATTGTGTGTATAATCCACAATTTGTTTACCCATTCATCAATTGATGGACACCAGGATTATTTCCAGATTTTGGCTACCATTAATAACGATGCTACGAACTGTGTGCAGATGTCTATTCTTCTCACTGCTCTCAGTATTTCTGGGTATATACCTAGCAATGGTATTGCCAGGTCCCTCAGCAAGACTATACTCAACTTCCTTAGGAACTGCCAAACAGTTTCCATAGTGGCTGTACCAAAAGTGAATAAGCATTCCTATCTCTCTATATCCTCTGCAACATTTACAATTTTCTAATTTTTAAAAAGCAAGTAGTCTAATAGGTGTGATATATCACATTGTAGTTTTCAATAGTGATGATGAACATTTTTTCATGTGTTTCTTCACCATTTGTATTTCTTCCATGGACAGTTGTTTTTCCAAGTCTCTTGCTCATTTTTTTAAAATCAGATAGTTTGTCTTTTTGTTTTTGAGTTGTATGCTCTCCTTACACATCATCTTGGGTATAAAACCTTATCAGATATGTGATTTCCAAATATTTTCTCTCATTGAGTTGCCTGCATCTTTACTGTTTTGACAAAGTCCTTTGAAGGGCAAAAGTGTAGAATTTTGAGTAGGTCTCATTTATCTATTTTTTCTTTTGTTCCTAATGCTTTGGGTATAAGATTTAAGGAACTACTGCCTACCACCAGATCTTGAAGTTTCTTCAAGGACTTTTATGGTAGTGGTTTTTATATTTAGGTCCTTGATCCATTTTTATTTAATTTTTGTATAAGATGTGAGATAGTGGTCTTCTTTGTTATTTTAGATAATGCTATCCAGTTCCTCCAGCAACATTTGTTGAATAGACTGTATTGGCCCAACTGGATAGGAGGAACAGCCTTGTCAAAAACTGTAGATGTGAGGGTCAGTTTTTGAGTTCTAAATTCAGTTCCATTGCTTAATCTGTCTGTCCATATGTCAGCACTATCCTGTTATATCACTGTAGTTAAGTAATATACTTCAAAGTCAGGAAGTGAGAATCCTCCAAATTCATTCTTTTTAAAGCCATTTTTGGCTATTTGGAGCCACTTACCCTTCTAAATAAATGTGATTATTGACTTTTTGATTTCTGCAAAATTATGATTTTTATTGGGATGGCATTGAATCTGTAAATTAGTTTGGGTAGAATTAACCTCTTAACAGTATTTAGTCTTCTAATCCATGAACACTGAATGTCCTTCCATTTATTATATCTTTGATTTCTTTTGCCAATGTTTTGTAGTTTTCTGAGTACAGGTCCTTTATGTCCTCTGTGAAGTTTATTCCTAAATATTTGATTGTTTTAGTCGCTATTATAAATGGAATTTTTTTTCTTATTTCTTCCTCAGCATGCACATAGAAATGCTGTTTAGTTTTATATACTAATCTTCTTTCCTGCCACTTTGCTGAATGCAACTATTAATTCTAGTAGCTTTGTTGTGGATTTTTCAGCGATTTCTATACATAAGACCATGTCATCAGCCAATAATGAAAGTGAATTTATTCTTTTCCTATTTAGTTGTCTTTTATTTTTTATTTAGCCTACTTGCTCTTGCTATAATTTCGAGTACAATATTGAATAATAATGGTGACAGTGGACATCCTTATGTTGTTCCTGATCTCAGTGGGAAAGCTTTCAGTCTTTCACCATTAAGTACAAAGATAGATATAGCTTTTTCATATATGAACTTTATCATATTGAGGAAGCTTCCTTCTATTGCTATCTTTTGGAATGTTTTTATCAAGAAATGGTACTGTATTTAATGTAGTTATTGATAATACTCAAATTTTACTGAGTTTTTTTTAATTTTTTTATTTATTTTTATTGTGGGTAAAAATCAAAATACATACAAACATTTGCAAAATGATATATAAATATATATGCATATATGTGTATTTGCTTACAAAATGTTTTATATATATATATATATATTTTAAGAGGTGCTTAGATTACCCAAAATATTACACGGAACACACTGGGGTTCCCATGTTAAACTTTGATGATCTCTACACATGTAGAAATTCCTTGAAAAATTATAAGACTTCATAGGAGAGCTACTAAAATAGAGAAAAATCCAATGATATGCCATAGCTGAAACTCATGAAGAACAAGAAATGTATTTTCTATATAATGTAAGAATGAGTGCCTATGAAACCAATGTTCAAATGCACAAAAAGCTGACAGAGGTACAGCAACATCACATCGTGCTGTCTCTGCTGATAACCATGTAGTGAGCAGAGACACCCATCTCTACTTAATCACCATCTCAGCTCAATCATCACATTTGGGAAAGGGACAAGGCTTTTGAAAAGAATGGACCTAATGCCTCAAAACATCATTCTTTTCCAATTCCTGATGCTCAGTTGTGTATTTGCATTTGTAATGTCTCATCTACAAGTAGGATCCACCACCCCTAGATTAGAATTAGAATGAAAAAATTTTAAATTATATTAAAGAGCAAGTCAATCAAAAGAAATACTACATAGACATGAGGACATCAAGATAGCAACAGAGAAGCAAGAATATTCAGTGAAGTGTCTGGAAAGGAAAAATTGATATTTTGTCTTAGCCTACAAATGGTGAGCTTGAGATTAGGGGCAGATAAAGAACATTTTCATCTGTAGAACCTTGGCCTTCTAGAGTAGAATTCCCATAGCTTCTCATTAAACTTATACTTTAACTCTCTCATTCTTCTCCAAAATATCCACTCATTTGCTGAGAACAGAGTTGAAAAAAGTCAATCTTCAAGATATAGCCCTTGAAATATCACAATATAATTTAATTGTATTAAAATTTATACTTCAGGCAGGCTGAACAGATGGCACCAGTTGTCCAACTTTCTCTGATTGCATATCTTTTGCAATGTTACCATACCACTCCACTCATTAGGAGGTAGATTATTTTTCTCCACCCTTGAATCAGAGTGAGAATGATATTTATTTCCTTTGGCCAACAAAATATGGTGAAATTGTTAGTGGGATTCAGGAGGCCTTGGTGTGTTTCTGTTGCTCCCTCATGGAATCCTATCTCAGCTATGTGATCAAGTCCAAGAAAGCCTGCTGGATGATGAAAGGACATGTGTAGGAGAAGAAAGTTGTCCCACTTAAGTTTACCTTAGCCCAGCCTACAGCTATTTGAGCCAATAATGAAAGAGCTTAAGCAAGAACATCATCACAGCCACTGATGATTCACATATGATCAAAGATTTATGAGGAGCCAGAAAGATTAAAATAACTCCATATCATAGACTGCCATAAAGTAATAAAGCCATTATCATAATCCATTTATTTTGGGATGTCTTGTTATGCAAAAACTGACACACAATCAACACAAACAGATGTGATGAAGGTGTTAGAGAAGTCTGCTGCTTTCTACTATCTGCATTCTTTTAGACATTTGAAGACTGCATTGATGACCACCAGTTACCAAAGTTTACTTCGGATAACTGTACAAAAAGAGCCACAAATAATGTTTCCTTTGAGATAACTAGGAGAGTTTTAAGGACATATATCTTTGTGTAGGCAGTACTTGTGACCCAGAATCAGAAATCTGGGGGTTTGTAGACAGGAATCTTGCATCTATTGGCAGGGCAGATAATCTCATGAATGCAGCACCCAGTCAGGGGGTCTTATTTGGAATATATGCTTCCCTATGTAACAGAGTTAGACTCATTCATAATTACCCTACACGTGGCTTTCTGTCTCTTTTATTTGAGCCTATAATTAGCACTATACTTGTTAAATATTTGTCCCAAGGATTTAAAACTTCATCTGTTCATATGCATTTGAGCCCAGAATCTAAGCAACATTGGACTACCTACTCTTCAGTTTATTGGACTCATCTTAGATGACTGAAAAAAGGGTGATGATAGAGAATGTTTATCCCCAAAACAGAGTATCTACAACTGAAGCAAGACATTTCCATCCATCTGCCTCGTCAGATCTAAGCCCCATTTCAATCAGAAGCAGAATGGGCATCACCATCCTAGAATCCTCAAGATTGAGTAATGAACAAACATAAGGGGGTGAATGCAACAATGGACTAAAGTAGACGTTATTCTAGCAGTGGAAGAACTTTTACCATGCGTACAAAGGCCCTGGCCACCAGAGGTTCCGAGGGGAGGGAGAAGTAAGAATAGGTGTAACATGGGGGCATTTTGGGCACATTGGAATTATCCTGCATGAAATTGCAATGACAGATAAGGTACTTTATACATTTTGTCAAATCCTATAAAATTGTGTGGGGCAAAGTGTAAATTATAATGGAAACTATATTCCATAGAAAGTAGCAATGCATCAACAGGTGTACATCAATTGTAACAAGTGTACCACATTACTAAAAGGTGTGATTGTGGGTAAGTATGGGAGGAGGAGAGGGTATGGTATATGTGAAACCCACTATATTTTTATTTTATTTTATTTTTTATTTTTTAGTATACACAGGGAACTGACTCACAGGTTGGAAGCAGGCATTCAACAGCTTGAGCCAAATCCATTCCCATATTTTAATATTTTTGACATAACATTTATGTAATCTAAAGCTTCTTTAAAAAAAAATCCCACGCACCAATACATATAAAAGAAGAATAACAGTAGTTTGGAAAGAACAATTAACAAGAAATATGGAAAAAAAAATGTGAGCCACTCATCCTTTGATCATGAGGTTTGATAATGATTTTGAAAATGAGTGAGATAAGGGGATAATAGAGTAAATAATATATATTTTGTTCTTTCACCTACCCTTCAGGGGTTTTCATGATATTCAATACAAGGCAGATAATTTTGTTTAGAGGAATAAAATGAATTATATTTGTTAGATATCACTGGAAGTTTTCAAGTTGAAGTGGGAATATAATCCAATAGAATAATATAGAATAAACAACACAGTCCTGAACCCCAATGAACACACTCCCCTACATATGGGCAACAGGATTCCATACTTCAATGAGTACATGTACATCATCAAAATGAAATCTCTCTATAGAAAAACAATGCATGATTGAAAATTTCCCTCTCCATATTTAAGATCCTCTGTGATGTTTTCATCATATCAAATTATATATATAAATTTGTCTTCTAGTAACCACTTCAAAGTGTGTATTTGGTAAACATATTTTGCTTTAGTACCCCATGCCAGAGACCATCCATGATAAGCACTATGGGCATTGATCTGAACATGAAAGCAGATACTAAAAAGGAGAAAACCAGATGACCAGGTATAAGAATCACAAATACGGGAAAGTTGGCATAAGTAGAAAGTTCTCTTAAGGTTCATATAGAGAATGGGATGACAGGCAAAAAAGTGAAATGCTTCACTGACATAATTTCTGTGATGTTTAGGCTAATGTGTCAACTCGGCCAGGTTATTGTGCCCAGTTGTTTGGTCAAGCAAACACTGGGCTCACTGTAATACAAGGGCATTTATAAACTCTAGTCACCATTGAATTTACTGCATAGGTAGCTGATTACATCGGCATCATCCAGGATGCTTTATCCAATCAGTTGAATACTTAAAAGAGGAAGTGATTTCAGCATTCAGAGAGAATTTCCTAGCTCATCTTTGGACAGCCAATGTCTCCCAGAAACTCATCAAGGACCTTCATTGGACTTTCATTGGAGTTCCTGGTTTGCAGCCTGCCTGCAGAAACTGGACTTGTGCATCCCCACAGTCACATGAGAGATACATAAAATCTCACATTATCTCATATTATTGACAGATATATCCTATTGATTCTATTTCCCTAGAGAACCCTGACCAATACACTTTCTTTTTCATTAAAATTATACAAATAGATTTAGGTGAACTGTGTACCTTTTTTCCATAGGAGTAGGAAAACTCCCCAGCACTCTTAGTAAAACAAAGGAGAAAAGGCTTGTGATAATAAATGTCAATTGAGGAAACATTAAACCACAAAGAAATCCATGTATCTTGTGGTATGGTGGGACTTGCAAATTGTTTCTCCTCTAAGATTGAGAATAACATTGGAAAAGTGTGAAAGTGGACAAAGTGGAAATGTGCTGATTTTCTAAGAGACATGAAAAACATAAAAGAAATTGTTTAAAATCAAATCAAAGTTTTATGAAATAAATATAAAGAGACATTTCTTACTTGCATATTTTAATCAAAGAATCATAGCTTCAGGATCTGTCTTTGAATTCTGAAATCACAAGCAACTCTTCATCTCCAGGACAAATGGTGCTTTTGTGGCTTCCTTAGAATTTTTTTAGTGCCCCATTTATGTCTTTATTCCAAAGACTTTGGATAAACGGGTTCAACATGGGAGTGACCTCAGCATACATCATTGAGATTAGTGCACTTGAATGTGTGTTGTGTGAAGCAGCAAAACTAAACAACTAGGATTGGAACAATAAAATAAGGAGACCACTGAGAGGTGAGACGCACAGGTGGAAAATGTTTTATACTTCCCCTGCATTGATGAGATTGCATGTATGGAGGAAACAATCTTAGAATAAGAGAAAAGGATCCCAGTGAGCGGAATCACACCTAGCAACCCAGCTGCAAAATACATCACTATGTCATTGATGAAGGTCTCAGAACAGTTAGGCTGGACCATCTTATTCAGTTCACAGAAATAGTGCAGGATTTCCAAGTGCGAACAAAAGGAGAGCTGCAATACCACTGAGCTTTGTAATAAAGAATGCAGGACACTTATGTTCCAGGACCCTGAACCAACAGTCCACAGAGCCTGGAGTTCATGATGACCATGTGGTGCGGAGGGTGACAGATAGCCACGAAGCAGTCATAGGCTACCACAGCCAGGAGGAAATCGTTCAATGTTTCAAAAAAGCATGAAAAAAGTCATCTGAGTGATGCAGCCATCATAGGAAATGACTTTGCTCTGTTTCTGAATATTGACAAGCATCATCGGGATGGTGGTGGAGATAAAACAGATGTCAGTAAAGGACAAATTGGAAAGTAAGAAGTACATGGGTGTGTGGAGGTGGGAGTCAGTGAAGGTGGCCAGGATGATGAGCATGTTCCCAAAGATGGTGACCAGGTACACAGACAGGAACATACAAAAGAGGAAGGATTGCAATTCTGGTTCTTCTGAAAACCCCAGAAGAAGAAACTCTGTGATTTGGGTTTGTTTCCTATTTCCATTTGCCTGATATAACTAAGAGGAAAGAGATAAAGATCATGACATGTTTTCGTACAAACTGGCTGTTTTAATTTGCAAAAAGCTGCTGGAAGCAATATACCAGAAGTAGGTTGGCTTTACAATAGGAATTTCTTATGTTGAAAGCTTACTGTTCTGAGGCTGTTAAAGTGTCCAACTGAAGACATCATCAGGAGATGAAACACTGGCAATCCTGGACTCTTCTCTCTCATGGCAAGGCACATGGAGACATCTTCTTCTCTATTTGGTCTCATTGCATCAACTTCTGCCTGCTCCATTTTTGGCTTCCTCTCTCTGAATTTCCTCTCTGAACTCTTGGGTTCCTTCTCTCAGTCTTTATGGCCTTTCTGTGTGTCTCTCCATGTTTCTTCCATTTATAAAGGACTCCAGTAAAAAGGTTTAGACCCACCCTGGGTCATGACCCATTGAAATGAACTCCTCAAAAGGAAGGTCTCTTAACTTAATCCAATCAAAAGATCCCATCTACAGTAAGTTTACATGCCCAGGAATGGATTAGCTCTAAGGACATAATATTATGGGATGTACCCATCTTCAAACTGTTGCACTGGTATTACTAAGTCTAGCAGAAATTTTATAGTTTCTAATTTTCATTCCAGAAATTAATTTCTATACTTTGTTATACATCTGGATGTTGGGGACTTCTAGTGCCACATTTGATTAGGATTTCCTGTCCCACTCTCAATATTTTCTTCAAGAAGTCATGCATTCTACAACTTTTAGAAAATATCAGTTCATCCATTAGAGGTATTTATATTGTCCAGGCATAGTCAAGGCATTAGGAACACAGTGCTAGGGCACCAAATACCCCACAATGTGATGACAGTGAAAGAATGTAAGTAAATAAGAAGCCTATAACAGGTCAATGGGTGGCTTTTATTAAAAAGGAAAACAGAGGCTGTTAAAAAAGAGACAGTGAAATGGTCATGCTATTTCTTGCAGGTGTTCAGGTAAGTACAGTAGACAAGGTGACATTTCACATAGGCCTCTTCTATGTGATATCAGGAACAAGAAGAAAACTTGGAGAAGCATGTGACCAGCTAAGAGAATGTCTAAGACACAGGAGCTGTTTTAGATGTTCAAGTTAAATGAGGAAGCCAGTGTGGTGAAGGCAGATAGGAAGTGGGAAAGTGATAAGAAATGACATCAGAGAAGGTTTAAGAATAAGGTGGTGATTTTGGGGAGATGGTGGAGTAAAGAGTACCATCAAGCATGGCAATATGTGCATTATGGGAGTCCCAGAAGGAGAAGAAAGAGAGAAAGGGGCAAAAGGAATACTCAAAGAAATAATGGCAGAGAAGCTCCAAAACAGAAAAAAGTCATGATTTTGCACATCTATGTAGCCCAGAGAACACCAAACTGTATAAACATGAAGGGAAATACATCCCATCATATATTGATCACAATGTCAAATGCAAAAGGACAAGGAGAGAGATGAAAGGTGCAAGAGAAAAGCAACATGTTATTTTCAAGGGAGTCTTAAAATTATTGAGTGCCAATTCCTCATCAGAAACCACAGGAACAAAAAGGCAGTGGGTTGAAATAATTAAAGTGCTGAAAGAACACAACTGCCAAGCAAGAATAATATATCTGGTGAGACTTTCTTTTAAAAATGAGGGAGAGATTAAGACAGGTCCAGCTAAATAAAAGATGAGGGAGTTCATCACCACTAGACTTGCCCACAAGCAATGCTAAAAGGAGTTCTGCAGACTGAAAGGAGAAGACAATGGTTCAAAGCAGAATAAAGAAATAAAGACCATGATAAAGGTAACCATTTGTGTATCATAAATGCCAGAATTATTGTATTGTATTGTTTGGTATGTAATTTCATTTCTTACTTCATAAAGCCACTAAAATGTAAATGTTTAAAAAGTAATGACAAATCTATGCTTTTGGACATAAAATGTACAATGATATAAATGGTAACAAGGGCAAAAAAAAAATGTAAGGAAAGAGGGGTATAGGAAAATTGTATATGTATGCTATT
>JAKSZT010028212.1:3830559-3844080 GCA_026826555.1 Tolypeutes matacus | reverse complement strand
TTATTAATTTATTTACTTTCAACTAAAGCCAACCACATTTCTGCATGGTCTATTTTTTTATTATTTATTCTTGCTTTTGACTCTGCCCTGGTATGTATATCATCCACATGGAATCAGAAAATCAAACAAGTGTTTCAGAATTGTTGTTCCTGGGATTTTTGACAAGGCCAGAAATTCAACTCATTCTCTTTGCTTTGTTCTGTTCCTGTCCATGTTCCTGGTCACCTCCACTGGGAACCTGCTCATTATCCTGACCATCGTCTCAGACTCCCACTTCCACTTTCCTATGTACTTCTTCCTCTCAAACCTTTCCATTGCTGACTTTGGTTCACCTCCACCACTGTCCCAAAAGTGCTGGTAAGCATCCATACTCAGAAAAAGTTGTCACCTATTCAAGCTACCTCACCCAGACATTCTCTTTCATTGTTTCATTGATCCCTGGAGAGTTTACTCCTGGTATTAATGGCCTTTAATGGCTTCATGACCATCTGTCACCTCCTGCACACATGGCCATTATGGATCCCCAGCTCAGTGTCCTGCTGATTTTAGGGTCCTGGTCTCTCACAGTCTTGATGGCCCTACTCAAGACCGTGCCCCTCTTGAAGCTCTTCTTCTGCACAAACATAGAAATCCCACACATTTTAGTGACATTCTTGAAATCCTGAAGCTCACCTGTTGTGACACCCTCATCAATAACCTATTTGAGTACTTTGTGGTTACAGTTATAGGCTTTTTCCCTCTCATTGGGATCCTCTTCTCCTGTTCTCAGATTGTCTCCTCCATTCTGAGATTTCATCAGCCAGAGGCACATATAAAACCATTTCCATCTGTAGGTCTCATCTTTCATTTGTCTCTTTGTTTTATGACATGCATTGGTGTCTTCTTGAGCTCTGCAATCACTCCATACTCTAGGAAAAGGCTGGTGGCCCCAGTGATATTTGCCTTGGTCACCCCATGCTGAACCACTTCATCTAAGCCTGAAGAACAAGGACATGAAGGTGGCACTGGGTAGCCTCCTCTACTGGGAGGCTCCCTTTCAATGTTGGGGGACCATTGTCACTAACAAGGTTCACAATACTAAGGACAAAAGCAATATTTTAACATTATCTGCATTTACATTTATAATAGGAACTGTTTCTTTAGATCTTCCTTTGGGCTTTTCCTGCCCTCATGACAGTTTATAAAGATATATCCTGGGGAACTTTTAAGAATTTCTAACCAATAAGTTTAAATTTGTATAAATAGAACTTGGCATGCTCTCAGTTATATTTAGGGTTGTTGTGGATATTTTATGAAAATAAATTGTATCTCATAACTGTAATAAATATCCTTACATTATATCCTTATGAGTTTATGTTTACTTTGATACCATACTAAAGACTGACTTACATAGATGTTTTCTGATTTACCTGATGGAAACATTTTAAAGATTACCCACCTTTTCATCTGGTTCACTTTCCTTTCATTCATGACTTTACTGAATTTTTCTATTAATTCACAATATGGATTTCTCTGAATTTGAGTGCTGTATGTTTTCCATGTTTGTAACCACATTGCCTAATATCATTCTTGATATGGAGTTTATGCTCAGTGAATATTAATTGAAAAGACTGACAAATGGATCATACGTGGTCAAATTTGAGGTACAGTCTGACCCTTAAAATACAGATTTATTGAATTAATAATATTTTAATGTGAAGTTCTTTGATTGTTATACAATTGAGCTTTTTTCTGGTATATGGTTTATTTGTACTTATTCTATCTGAAATTTATCTTCTTAAATATAATGTTTTAACGTGACATTTTAGGTCTACATTGTTACACTTTGTACAGCACAGTGTGTTCTAAATATTTTCACTAGTTTTTCATTTCCTTTTTTTTTTATATTGTTTTGACATACAGTTTCTTAATGAACATGCATCCATCAATCAAGTTCCCAGTTCTTTCTTTCATGTTCCTCCCATCTAAGTTTATGCTAAAATGGTAAGCTATACTGCATCTAGAATCTCATGCTATTTTAAGTCTTCCCTTCAACTTTAGTTATCATAATAACTAATGTTAATAAAGGAATGTAACATATTTTGCTTTCAATAAATAAATAATTGCCTTAAAACCATTGATTTCCACATCTTTCATTTCTTAATATTTTTGCTTTTAAATATTTTTCTTTTATTATTTTTAAAAGAAGGTTTAGATTTCATAAATATTACATTGAAAATAAAGTATATTCCTATGTATCTCACTCCCTCCCCTCCCACACGTTTCCCCATTAACAGCATCTTTCATTAGTGTGGTAAATTTGTTATAATTGATGAACACATACTGAAGCATTGTACCAAATCATAGTCTATAGTTTATATGCACCACACAATTTTATAGGCTTTGATAAAATGTATAATAGCCTGTATCCATAATTGCAATGTCATGCAGAACAGTTCCAATGTTCCCCAAATGACCCATGTTATACCTATTCTTCCCAATTCCTCCCCTCAGAATCTCTGGTGTCCACTGCCTTTATATAAATAAGTTCTTCCATTATTAGAATAATAATTCTACTTTAGTTCATAGTTGCATTCCTGCCAAATGTTAGTTCATTCCTCAATCTTGAGGAATTTGGGATGGTGATGCCCACTCTGCTTCCAGTTGAGAGGACGCTTAGATCCCATGGAGCACATAGGTGATACTGTCTTGCTTGAAGTTGTAGATACTCTGTTTTTGGTGATGGTCACTGTATACCATCATCCTTTTGTTAGTTGTTCTGGGTGAGTCTGATGCATTGGAGTCTGATGTGTTGGCTGTAATTCTGCTGGGATTCAGGGCTCAATAGATGTATGAATAGGTGGAAGATTTAAGTCTCTAGGACAATATTTGATGGGTATAGTACTAATTATAAGTTAGAATAAAAAGGGGCTTAACAATCATGTGTAGGAAAATTTTAAATGAGATGATCTCCTATACATTGGGGGATAGGTTATCATATATATCAATGTAAGGCCCACTGACAGAGTGCTGAAATCCTGGGATTTTCTGCCCTCCCTATAGTTTCCAGATATCTCTACAGCCCCCAGGAGCTCACAAATGCCACTTTTTATTTATAATAACTCATTATTTTAATGTATTTGGTTGTGATTATTCTGATGCATTAATATATATATTTTCCCCTAATCCTCTTTCACAATGTTGTGATAAACACAGCTTAATTACATATTTAATAAAGAGAAAGACAAATCTCCCTTATTTATCCCTTTTAAAAATTATCTTGTTTAGTTATTCTTTGTGGAAAACATGGACTAGCTGCATTTCCAATATGCATCTGGGCAGTTTCATTTTTTGCAGAAATCTGATTTTTGTTATGGGGCAATATACAACCCAAACTACAATCTAGGCTTTACAATATATATCAGTTTTCTGTTGTTGTTATAAGAATTGACATCTAATTAGTGCTTCAAGCAATATAAACATTATCTTTTAGTTCTTGAGGTCAATTTTCCAAAGTGGTCCAAACTGGTCTATTTTCAATGTGCTGGAAGAGATGTAACATGTTGTGGATACTCTAAGGAAATGCCTGTTTTTCCTGCATTTTCCAGATTCTAAAGAATACTTTAGCACAACTTCCCATTTCATTTTCTAAGCCAATAAAGGCTGGTCATGTCTTTCTCACATCACATCAATCTATCACACGCTTGTCTGTCTTCTTCCTGATCATTTAAGGTCCATTGTGATTATATTGGTCCCACCCTGATAAATCCAAGAAAATCTCCTTACCTTAAGGTCAGTTGATTTGCAAATCTAATTCTTTCTGCTCTCTTTATTCTCATGTGTCAGGTAGTTTAATTTATTCCAAGGTTAGAGGGATTAGGACATGCACATCTTTGGGAAGCAATTATACTGCTAAAATAACATATGCTGTGATTTTAGCTAAAGAGATTTAAGGTGAAGTCTTAGGTGGAGCTTCTATGTAAACCTGTATTTTCTTTATTAAAAATAAACAGTCTCAGGGGAGGTTGCTGAGTCCTACAAGTGGGGCTTCCCACTGGTACTCTGTCCTTCACAGCCATTTTCTGTCCCTTCACGCCCCTGATTGGAGACAGGAGCCAAGCAGGGCTGCATTGAAGGTTGAAGTTGAGCAAAGTCCAGAAATCTTTTTAGAGTAGTCCCTAAGTACCACTCACAACACATTTCAATGGTATTTTGTGACAAAGTATGGTGCCAATTCTATAACAGATGCTTCTCAACTAGGAATTTCTGCAGACTATATTGGATGAAGTCATGTTATACACCTTCATGATGATATTGAGGACAGCATGAAAGATTATGAAGACACAAATGGCTCAAAAAAAAGTTTTGGAGAACAAGGTATATATCTTTCGATTGCAAATGTGGCAAGAAGAATGAAAAATGTCCTACCTCAAATGGGAAAGATCGCAAAAGATGCCAAAGAATGTTCTTCAGAATGTGTGTGTGCATTAGTTTTATAATTTCTGAAGCAAGTGAAAAATGCCATCCAGAGAAATGGAAAATAATCAATGGAGAGGATATTCTTTTTGCCATGTCTACCTTACCCTTTGACAGTTATGTTGAATCTCTGAAATTATACTTTCAGAAATTCAGAGAGGCTAAGAAAGGAGAGAAAAAATTGGTGGAATGGTCACAGCTACAGATGGACACCGAGAAAATCTTCTAGAGGAGGTATATTCTAACTAGTTTCCAGCTGGCCTATAACTTCACATAGTCAACAAAAAATGTTATGGTTTGTGCAACAGCATATAAACATAGTTCTGGTGTTCAAAAAATTCAGTTTCCATGATCTGAAGAAATGATGAAATAGGGAGTGTTGAGAAGTAGATGAGGTTGTACAACAAGCACTTAGCTTGAGATGAGTGTTAGGTAGTGCCTATTTATATTGGTGATAGTCTTGAGGTTCTATCATTCTCTTTAAACATATAATTTAACTCTCACTTTATTCTAAAAAAAAAATGCATGCAATTAATGAGAGAACAATTAGAAAAAGTTATCCTTCACCAGCTCCTTTACTTACCTGCTTCTCTAAGTCAGAGTTTCTCCCATTGGTGCAGTTGGAATTTGTCACCCCCTCCCATCTTGAAAACTCCACTTCTTTATTCAGGGATGCCTGGAGTCATCAATCACTTTGTGAACATTTTCTTTTGACCTCCTCACAGGAAGATACTTTCTTTCCTGCAACTGATAGGCAAGGAGGGTCTATTATTTCTGTTTTCCTTTTACTAGATTCCAAGCTTTTTTTTTTCCCCTAGACTGTGAACTCCTTGAGGGATACAGCAAAGTGCTACATATATAGTACAGCTGGTGGCTGAGTTAAAATAGTAAATGAATAAATATATATTGTGTGAATGAATAAAAGAATGTTGTTTAACTGGAAATTTCAATATGAGAGAAAGAGAAGAAGCAGGGAGTTGGTGTGGAAAAATGTTATAAGCATGAATTCCATATTTTGAGATAGCTGCTCATTAATGGGTTTAAGTTATGTTTTTTTCCCCTAATTAATTAGTATAAAAGGATAGTGATCTATAGGAAATATTAGAGGGGAACACATAGTCCAGGTATACACACAATCATTTCTCAAAGTATTTTGTTTGGATGTGTGTTCGTTCTGTGTGTGTAGTGAATGTATATTGTATGTGTGCATGTTGTAGGTATGTGTGTTGTGTGTAGGTGAGTGTGAGCACAAAAGTTCAATGTGGATCACAATATAATAAAAGTATTTCTTCTGCTGGGAGTTGGCAATAATTTTTGAAACCACTTCACTAAAGTCTAGAAAACTGTACAAAGAAGGCCATTCCCAGTAAGAGGGAAAAGGCATTTGAATGGAGAGCCAAGTATAAGAGCAAGGTATGAGAGAGAATGGGCAGTGTGGGAGCTGGGGCTCCTCCAGACACTAGGGCTACAGACAGAGCAAGTGTTCCTGCTGCACCTGCCTTGTCATGGTCTCCACATCACGCCCTGAACTATCTGCTATTCCTGTGCCTGTCCCATATTTGACCACACTAGTTTACATATTTTCCCATAGCAGATGCAGCATGTCCCTTATTCAGTTTTCTTTGGTAACATTTTCTTCTTTATCTTTATTGGGCTTTGAGTTTTGTTCTGATTTTTGCAAATCCAATGGATACAAAACAATTCTGTGTCTGTACCTCATCAATATGCAAAGGACTTCCCCAACCATTCTCTATAAAAACCTACATATGTCATGACTATCTACTACTTGGATTTATCTTTCTTCATTTGATATATCCCTGAGGGCATTAAGTTGCTTGCACTGGGCTGTGCTACACTGACTCTCAGATGACATCAGGTAAATATTATTGGTTCCATTCTTCCTGATGATTTCCTGCAGCCTCCTCTGGGCTTTCCATCTTATCTGGATGCTACCTTTGAATATCTGAATTTCTTCCACGGTGGTTGATAATGGAGACTGAAGCTCTGTCTCCAGACAAGACAGTAGGAAGGAGTCAGACATTGGTCTCCCAGCCAGATTTAGGAACCCAAAGAAACAACCATGTCCAACCCAGCTCAAGATTGCACAGGATGAGGGACAGGAGAAGAGAAGATATCTACAGCTTTCTTTTAGCTGCTCATTACCACATTTCCCTCTGGATCCCTCATTAGCATATTCCTTGTTGCTTCATCCCTGTGCCATCATTTCCCTTTGAGACACTGGTCAGGAGACAATGAATATGTTTCCTGCTCACTATCTTCCCACGATACCAGGTTGCATCAGGAAAATGCAGCTTTTATCGCTCCTCCTCCTCATGAATTCTAATGCTTTTCATAGGTCTAACTTTCTAGCATCATTTTCACCCTTTGAATTAAAGTTTCCAACATATTTACTAGAACAAAGCTATTTTCACGAGTCTGTTGGAACCCAAGGCATTGACTTGGGGTGAGGATACAAACCTTGTTGTTCTTTCCAAAATATTGTTTTCCCTTTTCAACAATGTGGATAACTGTGTTCCTTGGATATGAAACCATATGTAGTTCAACCTATGATTTGATAATACTTTTTTCCCAATCAATTAGGAATGTCCTACCCATAATGCAAGTTAGGAAGTAACATTTTTCCTTTATTTAAAAATATTAGCTAATTGAAAGATATATATTTGTTCTCGTTTTGCAACATTACCTGAACGTAGCACATTTATAGGGATTTTATCATTGAAATCTTACAAAAATCCATTCTATAAAAGCAATACTATTATGAACCCAATTCTACATCTGCAGAAAGAGGTGGGGTTCATAGATTTAAGTATCTGACTAAAGTTATGAGCCGAATAAGAGCTAGGACATTTCTGGGAACCCAAATGATGTTTCCAATTCTCAGTCTCTCAAACAGTGGGTTTCAGTCATGAAAGATTCTTTCCCCATGGTGCTCAATGGTAATGCCTGGAGATATAGTCTGGGTAAGTGCTTATCTTCAATCTTTTCTGTTTCAAAATGGAAGCCATTTTTCTAACTATTTTTGTTACTATGGTACTGTAAAGTACTGAAGAATGTACAGCATACTGAGCTAGACTAATTTTTACAAAATGGCAGAATACAATGAATTCACAAATCAGTGCAGTTTCTAACATTACAATTACACAAACCATAAATGCTCTCTTAGAATTCTTTAAAAATCCTAATTTCTACTGATATTTCATTTCTTCTTTTATTAAGTTTTTATTTATTAAAGAATGTGTGTGTCTAAAGATTCCCATACACCATCTTATTATTAACAATTTTCATTGGTGTGGTACATTTGTTACAATATATAAAAGTATATTTTTATAATTATACTATTAAATATAATCTATGATTTAACTTAGACTTCACATTTTCTGTTGTGCAGTTCCATGTATTTTTTGTAGGTTATATTATAGTACCATACATACAACCTACCATTTCCCACTTGAGCCACATTCAGATATAGATTTTAGTGCTGTCAATTATATTTACAATGTGCTAACATCACTACTATCCATTACCAAAATTTCATATTACCCCAAAGGAAATCTGCATTTTAAGCCTGAACTCCCTGTTCCCTAGTCCCAACCCTCATCTTCTGGAAAACTATATATTAGATTTTGGCTCTAAGATTTTTCTTATTCTATTTAGTTCATATCAGTAATATCATACAATATTTATCTTTTTATATCTGGCTTATTTCACACAACATTTTTTCCTCAAGGTTCATCCCTGTTGTCACCCCTACCAGAACTTCATTGCTTTTTACAGCTGAATAATATTTCATTGTACATATATATCACACTTTGCTTATCCATTCATTGTTTGATGGACACTTGTGCAGCTTCCATCTTTTGGTAATTGTGAATGATGTTGCTATGAACCTCTATATGCAAATATCTCTTTCAGTCTCTGCTTCAATTCTTTAGGTCTATACCTAGAAGTGGAATTGCTGTGTCATATAGTAATTATATACTTAACTTTCTGAGGAGCCACCAATAGCTGTTTCATTTTGGATTCCCACCAATAATGAGTGCATATTCCTATTTCTCCATATTTTATACATTGTCTTATTTAAATTTTTATAACTTTTTTATGTGATTGGTATTATTGTCCCTTAATTACAGATGAGGGAGTTAAAGCTTACAGAAGTTAGTTTACTAGCTCAAAGTCACACAGGTGTTGAAGAGGAAGAGATAGGACTTAAACCCAGAGCTATCTAAAGTGACGTTATTCTCTTCAGCATCACATATTGACTCCAGTGAATCATGATGATAATAATAGTTAAACTGCAAAGGAATCAGGAGTCCTTTTATTTTAAACTCCCTTTCCTTGAACTCTGCTCTCTGAACAAGGAAGATCTGTCTCTGGTGCACGCAGCCTTAAAACAAAACAAACCAAAAAGCTTCCACTGGCAACCTATGTTTTCCATAATGTAACACATCTTCTCCATGTCTTGGTATTTCTAATTTATTTTGTAAACTCATGATAGGGAAATAAGTTTTTCTGGGTGATTTATTTTACACTCTTTGATTTTTAGTGAATTTGAGCATATTTTAATATTTATACATATTTGTATTTTTTTCTCTGAATCATTGCTTCACAACCATTGATTGTTAAGACTATGTTTTATTCTTATTAAAAACAATGTTTTAAATTATACATCATTATAATTTTTAAGGTCCTCTATGTTGAACAATATATAAATGTTCTCAATACATTCCTTAGTTCTTCAATCTTGATCATTTTTTATATTTTTGACACCTAGTTTTTAATGGGCATGAGTCTACCAGTTATGTTATCAGTTTTATTTTTTTGTATTTTTTTACCTTAGTGTATTCTCATTTAGTTAGTTTACACTTTCTTCTAGTAATCTTATGCAATTTTTATCTTTCCTCCAATGTCAATTTACTCTGGTAATTTGTGTTAAACTTGGAATTTAACTTTATTTTGTTGCTAAAAAATGACCAATTATACAATCATCATTTATTTCAAAATCCTCCTTAACATTTATTTTGAAACTACTTTATAATATTTCACTCCTTATTATACTGGACTTAATTGTAATCATTCTGTATTGATATATCTATTTAGATGTAAGCACATTTCCCAATGTTTTGATAATCTAAATTTATTATATAAATCATTTAAAACTGTATTAGTCAGCCAAAGGGGTCCTGATGTGAAGTATGAGAACTCTGTTGGCTTTTATAATGGGTGTTTATTTGGGGTAGAATCTTAGTTACCAGACTTTAAAGAGTCCAACTCTAGGTACTATAAGAGGTTCTTGCTCACCTAAAGTCATTTGCCACGTGTTGAAGCAAGATGGCAGATGATGCCTGCAAGGGTTCAGCCTTCCTCCTTCCTCTTAAGGCTCTGCAGTCCCAGCTTCTTCCCTGTAGCCTGGCATGAGGCTCATCATTCTCCCTGAGGCTTGTTTCATTCCTGGTTCAACTGCTCTGTTCTCTCCACAAGGTCAGCTGCAGGATTTCAGGCTCATCTCTCTTCCCAGAGCCACAGGATCCCAACTGATGAGCTGTCTGTCTTCCTCTCTGTTCTTCTTCTCTGTGTATTTACTTCCTGGGGCTCCAGCATCAAAGATTCAAATTCTCTCCTCTAATGTGTCATTTTCTCTGTGAGTCCCCACCCACCAAGGTAACAGATACACAATATCCTCCTGATGTGTCTGAATCAAAGCCCTAATCATAATTTAATAAAGTAAAAGTAAAACCTCTGAATTTAATACAAACTAATATGCCCAGAGGAAAAAAACAGTTTACAAACACAATCCAATATTTTTGGAATTCATAAACATTACCAAACTTCTATCGATGTGAGCCTATTTCCCAATGTTTTGATAATCTAAACTTTATTACTTAGTTCAATTAAAGTAATGCCAAATCTCCTCCCTTTACTCCATATTGTGAAAATTATTCACCAAATTGTTATTGATACCAAATTCTTGCCAATCCCATATCCATCCTGGCATTTTTCCTCAGAACACTGAATTTTTGTTTGTGGAGGGTGTCAATATACTTAGCTCTAAACCACAATCGCACAGCCATCCCAGGAATACAATGATTATCATATGTATTAGTTCCTATTTTTCCTGTAACAAGTTAATCCTAGTGGTTTAAAACAATATAAATTTTTGATCTGTCAGTCCTGGAGGTCAAATGACCAAAATGATTCTCATTTTACAAAAAATCATATTATATGTAGGGCTGCATGATTTTCCATAGTCTCTAAGGAAGAATCCTTTTCTCACTTCTGCCCTTTATAGCAGCTGCCCACTTTTCTTAGATCCGGGCCCTTACCATCTTCAAAGCCAGAAAAAAATTTGCCCTTTGAGTTTTTCTCACATTTTGACAGTCTCTTTTCTGCCTTTTTCTTTCACATTTTGGTCCTAGCCCAATAATCCAAGATAATTGCCTCAAATAAAAGTCAGCTGATTAGCAACATTAATGCCACCTGATAATTTAGTTCCTTTTTGACATGTAACAGCATATTTAATGTTCCATGAATTACATAGACATCCTTGGAAGGCCATTGTTATGTCTCTCTTAACATGTGCAACATTTAGGCAAAAGAAATGTAATCTTAAGTCTGTTATAGGATTTAGTAGGAAAATATGTATAATCCTAATTTTAAAATAGAAAGAAAAAAAAAAAGATGAGACTCACAAACAGAATGCTGACCAAAAAGTTAGACACATAAGAATATACATTATATCATGCATTATATAAATGTCAAAAAGGGCAGAAATAACCTGTTCTGCTTGAATTCTACAAAGTTGTTACCCTGGGGATGGGACATTAACAGGCACAGAGAATCCTCTTGGAACCTGGTCATGATCTGCATTTTTTCTGGCTTCTGGTTACAGGGGCTATTTTAGTTTTTGAAAATTCATTGAATTTATGACAGTACATTTTCAAATATATATGTGATGGTTCATTGAAAAGAATTTCTTTTGAAGTCCAGCTGACACTGTCTCAGTTTGCCAAGCTGCTGTGACAAATAACTCACAATGGGTTGGCTAAAAAACCGAATTTTTTGACTCACATTGTGGCTAGAGGAATACCAAAATCATGGCACCAGCAAGGCAATACTTTCTCCCTAAAGTCTGTAACTTTCTGGAACTGGCTGCCAGTGATCCTGGTTCTCCTTGACTTTTATACCTGCCTCACATAACATGTTGATATATTCTCCTTTCTCTTTGGGGTTCCATTGATTTCTGGCTTCCGGCTCACCCTAGTCATTTTTCTTACCCTTGGTTTCAGTTTCTATTGTTATGTCTGAATTTATTCTCCTTATCTAAGACACCAGTAATCTGGAGTAAGACCAACCTCATTTAAGTGGGCCACAAATTAACAAAAATAGCATCTTCATTAGATCTTATTTATAATAGTTATTGTGGATTAAGAATATTTCTTAGTGGTCTACATAATTCAATCTATCTCATACTTCTATAGTGAGAAATTGTCGAATGTTCTATTTGGGAGCTTTACCCATCACATGCCCATTTCTGTGTTCCTGGATTTACTGTAGATTAATCCATCCTTCCCTCCACACTGCTTCCCACAGGGCTTTCCAGGCTCTTCTGGATCATCAATAATGCATAAGTGGAAACAAGAAGTCTCCTGATTTGTTAATCAATAAGCCATACATGAGGTCCCTGGGCTTACTGTGGAATCTGGAAGGAAAAGGGCTAATTTTTCTTAGCCTAGGAATGATGAGCTGGAGGTGAGAGAAATGGAGGTATTATTTATATTTGAATGAGCCATGACATTCTGAAATAGAATTTCCATGGCTTTATATTAAGTATATAGTTTGACTCTCACCTTCTTCATCAAGACTTTAATTCAGCTGCTGTGGGTGGAAGGGTGGAAGTGGAAGTCTTGGGTTTTAAAGAGTCCCTATAATATTTTGCTGAATTGTTTAGAGGTGTGGTAGTTTGCAGAGATGAGCACAGCTTTGAAACTTTCTCCAAATCCATCTATTTTTCATGGGACTGTGCAGCTAGTCCTGTCAAGAAGTGAAGATTTTAATGGACTTTGGATTTGGAGCTTGACTTTACTGTCTTATTTATTTTTGACCAAGAGAATTTAGTGGAAGAGACAGCTTTCCTCAAGAGACCTTCGGGTGTTTTCACTTCCCTTTCAGGAACTGTGAACCTGCCACTTCAACAGCACCAGACTACCTGCTAGAAGATGATGCTACACATGCAGCAGATAGCAGTTGTCTCAGTAAAGGCCACCCTAACCTAACCTGTATCCAGAAAAATCACAAGTATCAATGTGGGTACAGTTAGAATCAGCAGAACCTTTCCTGTTGACACAGCTGAATATAGCCCATAAGGAATGTTATCGAGAGCAACACAAATCCAAACTATACATGGTTGCAGTCATATACTATTATCATAATTCCTTTATTTTGGAATGGCCTATTATGCAGCAATACCTAACTGATAGCAATATGAACAGAATAATCAGGTGCTTATTTTTAAGATTCCTTCAGATGTTTGAAGACAGCATTCATGATCACACTATTATTCCAGGTGATTTCAGACAAGTGTATTAAAAAATTGACTAGTTTTGAGATTCCATTCAGGTACAGCAGTGGATGTGGAATAGACATGAATATTTGTTCAGGAATACGTTCTGTGCTGACTCGGAACACTCCATTCCCAGGGTAATAAGTGGGCTGGATTTCAGTCTCTTGTGTAAGTCAGCCTAACATCGTGAGTCTTGAATGGAGGTTTGAACATTAAGACTATATAAATTGGAAGCTAAAGTCAACCCATAGGTTGTACACTAATGAAACCTTCAATGTTTATGAAGGAATTTAGAGAAATTTGTTTTGAGGAATGGAAAGAGACATTTATTTTCCACTAAAATAATATAGAACATGCAACCCAGTCCTGCACCTAAATACATAAAACATCTTGCACATAGAAACCATGTAAAACAATTCTTTTCCTTAATAATAAAATGCTATGCAGTATCTACAAACTGCAGGCCTTGCTGTGGCCTTGCCTGCGCA
>JAKSZT010028212.1:3813382-3830459 GCA_026826555.1 Tolypeutes matacus | reverse complement strand
ATACACCCCCTATTATTGACACCATGTATTAGTATTGTACATTTATTGTAGTTCATAAGAGAATACTCTCATAAATGTACTGATAACCACAGTCCATAAAGATGGACTACCTTTAAAACTTATTGAAAACTGCCTGGCTCAGAGAAGATGGTCATTGAAAGCAGCTACTAAGACTATATCCCAGTTCAGCATTTACTAAACTATTTGTGTCCTCTGACAGGTGTTCTGGACAAGAAGTGAGTATGGTCATGCCTTACTTCCAGGAGACAGCAAGGTGTCGTCTTGGACAGGCCTCCATTTGGAGCACAATGCCCAAGAGATCAATTGTTGTTGGGTGAATATTACCATAGAAAGCTATCAGGCTCCAGTCCTTGGGTAGTAAAAGTGCTGCCTTGTCTGGAGAAGTGGCCATTGCACATTTGATTTATTTATGGATCTTGGCTTGATTATAAGGAAGGGACTTCAGTCCATTCACAAGTGCCTTTACAAGAGTAAGTCAGAGGTCTTTATGGTTTTGGCTCTTATATTTAGATCTTTGATACATCTTGAGTTGATTTTTGTATAAGGTGTGTGAAATGGTATTCTTCTCTCATTCTTTTGGATATGGATATCCAGTTTCCAAGCACCACTTGTTAAAGAGGCCATTCTCTCCCAACTGAGTGGGCTTGGTAGCCTTGTTGAATATCAGGTGACTGTATATGTGAGGATCTACATCAGAACTCTCAATTCGATTCCATTGGTCAGTAGGTCTATCCTTGTGCCAATACCATGCAGTTTTGATCACTGTAGCTTTGTAATATGTTTTAAAAAATGGTAATGTGATACCTCCAACTTCATTTTTCTTTTTCAATATGTCTTTGGCAATTCGGGGTCTCTTATCTTTCCAAATATATTTTGTGGTTAGTTTTTCCAGTTCCTTAAATAATATTGTGTTGATTTTTATTGGGATTGCATTAAATCTGTAGATTAGTTTTGGTAGGATAGACATCTTGATTATGTTTAGTCCTCCTATCCATGAACAGGGAATATTTTTCCATTTACTTAAATCTTCTTAATTTCCTTTACCAGTTTTGTTTAGTTTTCTGTATATAAGTCCTTTACATCTTTAGTTAAATTTATTCCTAGGTATTTGATTCTGTTAGTTACTACAGTAAATGGCATTTTTTTTTTATTTCCTCCTCTGATTGCTCGTTATTGGTGTATAGAAATGCTACTGATTTTTGAGCATTGATCTTATAGCCTGCAACATTACTGAACTCCTTTATAAGTTCTAGAAGCTTTGTTGTAGATTTCTCAGGGCTTTCTATGTAAAGGATCATGTCATCTGCAAATAATGAATTTTTTACTTCTTCTTTTCCAATCTGGATGCCTTTTATATCCTTTTCTTGCCTCAGTGCTCGCGCAAGTACTTCTAAGACAATGTTAAATAGGAGTGGTGATAGTGAGCATCCTTGTCTTGTTCCCGATCTCAGCGGGAAGGCTTTTAGGATTTCACCATTGAAGATGATGTTAGCTTTGGGTTAGCTTCATATATACCCTTTATCATATTCAGAAAGTTTCCTTCTATTCCTATATTTTGCAGTGTTTTTATCAGGAAAGAGTGCTGTATTCTGTCAAATGCTTTTTCTGCATTTATAGAGATGATCATGTGATTTTTGAGAGGATGTGGAGGAATAGGAACCGTCATCACTGCTGGTGGGACTGTGGAATGGTCCAGCCACTGTGGATGACAGTTTGGCAGTTCCTCAGAAAACTAACAATAGATCTTCCATATGATCCAGCAATTCCACTGCTGGATATATACTCAGAAGAACTGAAAGCAAAGACACGAATAGATATATGCACACCAATGTTCATAGCGGCATTGTTCACCTTTGCCAAAAGTTGGAATCAGCCCCTGTGCCCATCAACAGATGAGTGGATAAGCAAAATGTGGTACATATATACAATGGAATATTACTCAGCTGTAAGAAGGAATAAAGTGCTAACACATGGAATAGTATGAATGAATCTTGAAGACCTTATGTTGAGTGAAGCAAGCCAGGCATTGAAGGATGAACAATAAATGACCTCACTGATTTGAAATGAGGAAAGTGAGCAGTCTCTGAGAATCATTGTCTGAAAGATAGGTTAACAAGGGAGAGAAAGAGAAGAGTAGGCTCTGAGCCATCACCCATATGGACATAATCAATGGTAAAGGGATAGAGTATAGTTGCATATTGAAGGATAGGACAGATAGGTAGTGATACTACTGGGTTTGGGGGGTGCAGGATTGACAGGTGGGTAGATTAGGAAGGGCAGGTTGGAATACCCAGGGCATGTAACTATGAATCTTGTCATGCCATGAGTCAAGACAGGGGGGTGTCATATGCCCCAGGAGGATGGGGAGAAAGGAAGAGTTAAGACTAAAAGGGGTATTTAGTGGTCATGGGAAAGGTTTTTCATTACCTTACAGTAATGGACACAAGACATGTTAAATATCATCAAAAATTATTAAACTGTACCATCTAAATTGTAAACTACACTGCAAACCATTAACAATGCTTAGTTGCTATATTTTACTATGTGTATAACAGTTATAACAATGCCAACTTCCATTAAAAAAAAGGTTTAGTATGGGGTGGGGAAGGGGGAGGGAGGTTGGATATATGGGAGTCTCTAGTATTCTGTGTGTGACTTTGCTGTGACCTAAAACTTCTTTTAAATTAAATGAAAATTTGGGAGACACTGGGAAATGAGAGGGGTAAGGTGTCATGGTACACTGGACTTCCGATAACACAGTGATAAAAGGAAAAAAGAATAATTTTTTTTAAAATGGATTTTTTTTGCTTTGTTTTTTTCCCATTTTTTAAATGTCACAATCCGCTAATTTATATTTTATTTTTAGTTTAGTTTTTTGTTTCTTCTGAGTTTCCTTGTACTTATCTCTTGCATTTAAGCTTATCATTATTATTTCTCTTTCCTATTAATTTTATTTGGTTATTATATGGGCTTCATGTTCAAGGAAGGTTTAGATCACAGAAGGGTTACAATGGGGGCTGCAGAGGAGCATTGGTGGGGGGGTGTCTGGAATAGGGGATTCATGGGAGTAAGTTCATCTGAATATACATGAAAGATATATAAAATTGTTCAAACAATCGAGGGATGGGGCATGATCACGGTGAGTAGACAATCACTCAATAAATGAGGGAATCTAAATTCCCAGCCTGGAGAGCTCTGCCACATTCTCCAAGGGAACAGCAACAGTACCCTGAGTGCAGGGGCAGTGTCTGGCAAAAGAGGATGGCCCACTGATGGGTTCCTGTTATTGATAACTAGCCTTATGAGCTAGTTATTGTAATTGAAACTTAGCCTACTGTTATGGGGTGCCTAAGGGTTGCCACCTGAGAGCCTCCTTGTTGCTCAAATGTGGCCTCTCTCTAAGCCAAACTCAGCATATGAATGCATTACCTTTCCCTCAACATGGGACATGACTCCTGGGGATGAGCCTCCCTGGCAACAAGGGATTAATACCAAGTGCCAACTGGCACACAATTGGAAAAAGACCTGAAAAAAAAGGCAGGAAAAGATAAAGAGAAATGAGTTCTTGTGGCTAAGAGACTTCAAAGTGAGTCGGGTGGTCATCCCAGGGGTAATGTTTACACACACCTCAGTAGGATCTCATAGAACAGCAAAGTGGATATCACCCCACACAGAGGGGCTCCTGAGGGCTCTGGAAACACTCAGGTCCTATATAATGGGGGATAACCCCAGAGATTGATGCCTTATTAGTGGGCTCTATTTTGGAATCTATGCCCCCGAGAGTGACAGAATTGGACTCAAATAAGTCCTCCCTGCACATACTCCAACAGTCCCTTCTATTCAAACCTGTATGTGATGCTGGAGTTTTTAGGTGTACTTCCAGAGACTGGAGCCTATGGCCTACCTATTTGCCAGATGTGCCTGGAATCTTGGTGGAGCTGCAACTCCTACCCTACAGATCAATGGACTAATCCAGGCCACCTGGCGAGGAGATGACAATGAGCAACGGCCATCCCAGGGAATGGAGAAGGCCTGCAGCTCCAGGCAGAATAATCCCATCCACCTTATCCATAGGATACAAGCCCTCTTTCACTTGGAGGTGGAGTGGACATCACCTTCCCAGTCCCCTCAGGATTGGGGGAAGAGCTATGGACTAGAGTGGACTTAATGGTATTCTATTGTAGACATATTGTGATTCAAGCAATGGAAGAAATTATAACAGTGAGGTGGAGCCAGTGGCCACTGGATGCTTTTGGGGCAGGGGGGAAGGGCAGTTGAAAAACAGGGACTTTTTCAGGACTTGGGGGTTGTCCTGAGTAGCGTTGCGGCGACAGATGTAGTCCATTTTACATCAGCATATACCATGCAGAACTGTGTGGGAGAAAGTGTGGTCTTCGATGTGAACTGTGGTCTATGCTTGGTTGCAAGGCCCCAGGATGTGTATATCCATTACGGGTGATGTGCCACATTGATGAAAGATGTTTGTGTGGGATGTTGTGGGAGGTGTGGGAGGTGGGGAACATGGGAAACCCTGTAATTTCTGTGTAATATGTAGGTAATCCAAGCACCTTTAAAATATATATATAATAACAATTATGTAAGCAATTGCACATATATGCATATATATTTATATATCATTTTACAAATATTGGTATGTCTTGTGCAAAATTTGATTTTTACCCACAATAAAAAAAAAAATAAAAAAAAAAAGTCAGAGGGAGTCCACACACAGAAAAGGAAGAGGCAAGGTCAATGGAGATGGAGACTGGAAAGTTGCAGCCAAAATCACAGACTGCCAGAAGCCACCAGAAATCAGAGGAGGAAAGGAAGAGATTTTCCCTAGAGCTATGAAGGATCCCAGCTCTGTTAAAACCTAGACTTTAGCTCAGTGAAACTGATTTCAGACCTTTGGCCTGTAAGTATATAGGAGAATATATTTTTATTATTTTTCAGCCACCAAGTTTGTAATAAGTAGTTATAGAAGCTAGAGGGAACCAATACCCCCTTTATCTACATTGCTAGATTCATGGACATAGTCTCTGACCTCTTCACTCCAAGTAGACATGTAAGAATTTTAAGATTTTTGCAACGTGTTTGTATATCATCCACTCAGGTAATATCCAAAAGGCTGCAGTTTCTCAGTCACTCAAATTATTCCTCTGTTTCTCATCCTCCAGCTTATAAAGAAACCCAAAAGTATATAACTCATAAATATTTGTTAATAACTCAGATATGAAAAGCTTGATTATCCTATTCTCCCTAGGGCAGATAATTTTATTTGTCACTACTATTTATGTATATCGTTATTTTCATGGACTTTGATGTGGCAATGTCATATGCTTTTTTCTTATAGAATATGGGCAGATATGATAAAAGACCTTGCATATTTTCACCAATTCTCGTGTTCTTCCTTTCTGTTATGAACTTGGTCATATCTCCCATAGGGGTGTTAACTGATCCTTATCCTGGGCCTGGAACAAAACAGCAGCTGAGTCAGAACTACAGGCCACCTTGCAGCCTACAGGTATTGTGAGTGAGCAATAAAATGTCATTATTTAAATTTCCTCAAATTTGGGGAGTTTCTGTTACCACAACAAAACTCTCTAATACATTACATTCATGGGGTGTTTAAATCAATTAAGAATAATCACCAGCTAGATTTAAAAATAAAGAATACTTACATCTCTATCCTCCAATGATTTGTATATTGGAATTTAAAACTCTGCAAAATAAAGTTTGAAACTTAAGATTTGGAGAATATATTCAAAGGTAACTATGGCTGTTTTCTTCTCTTCTCCACATACTGATTACAAATCTGTATGAATGATAACAAGAATGATAATCATATAATTACAAATACAAATTGTCTTCTGAACTCATACACTTCTTGCTATCCAATATTCAAGAACCAGATTTGGAAAGCATGGAGTTACTTATATTTTTCCCTCTACATTATATTAATTTCCTTGACATATGCATATTTTATTTTTCTCATTCTCTCAGTATCTCTCTCATTCCACATCTAATCTACTTTTCTATCTCCCTCCTTCCTTCCTACCCTCTCTCTCCCTATCTCTCTTTGTCTCCTTGTCTCTGTCTTCCAATCTCTTTGCCTCTCTCTTTCTCTCTGTTTCACTAACTCTGACTTCTGAAATCATTATAAGATCATTTAAATAGTAAGAATGTAGAAAACTAGAAAGCATATTAGTACCACTGTAATATGAAAAGACCAAGTAATCTACAAAATCAGGATATTTAATATATCTGTCAGAAACCTGAGGTCACAGAGCAAACAAACAGCTTGAAATCTAAAGAAATTCAGTGTTTCCTAAAAAGGATGAATTGTGAGGAATGGGCTGACTGTGAAGAACATGTAGGAACAGAGCTTCAACATACAATCAGACATGATTTCAGAAAAATTTTAAGGAATCACTAAAGGTTTTTGGTTTGGTCTGCCTACCATAATGAAACAGTCTTGGGGATATTACTTCTCTGGACTCTAAGACCAATAGTCATGTGTACAAAAAGAGCTCTTGCCCCAGAACAAGGCAAAAAGAGCTGTGGGTTAGGTAAGGAAGAATAAGAAATTGTAAAACGTCAAGGAGATAAAGGTATGAGAGAAATTGCATCAAATATAGAGTAGAATGATCCATTCCATTTGGGAGACAACCTTCCTTGAATTTGACCATGTTTATGAGCCCATTTGTGTGGATTTCTCCATTGGTGTGTGAAGCACACGTGGTGAGTGACAATATATGAGCATATTCAGAGCTCAGTTCACAAAGGAGAAATAAAAAATAGATTTTGGTTAGCAGAAAAAAATCCTCTTATGTTCATATGGATGCTTAGACTATCATTTCTAATTAATGAAAGAAATTTAAGGAGTTTAATCAGAGGAATATCACAATTACATTCATGACTATGATCCAGGGCTAATAAATGATTGATTATGTGATTTTGTATATTACATGATACTACAACAAATGTAACTAACACATCTTGTTCATATAGCATTTTAAATTATTAAGATTTAACTAGCAACAGGAAAGACACTGCATGATATTGGGTGCATAAAATCAGTCCTCAAATAAGGTGGGGCTCATTTATATTTTTTATCAATATATCTAGTTCTGGCACCATTTATCAAAAGATTTTCTTTCCTCCTTGAATTGTGTTAGTCTCTGATGAAAATCTGTTAAACATGTATGTCTGGGTCTATTCCTGGACTGTCTTGTTCTATTGATCTGTATGTCTATATTTAAACTATTAATGCAAAGTCTTGATTATGGTAGTTTTGTAAATTGTCTTGAAATTAGGTTGCGTGAGAACTCTAATTTTGTTCCTATTTAAAAGAGAGAACTTATTCTCTACCCCTTGCATTTCCCTATATATATTAGAAAAGACTTGTTAATATCTACCAAAATAAAAGTAGGCATCAATTTATATGAATTTCACTACAAGTATTGACCAATTTATGGTGAATTGACATATATACTGTAGGGAATCTTCCAGTTCACTAACATGAATTCAGGTGAGGATCCTATGATTTCTGATCCCCCATTATGAAAGATTAACATTCACATTTTCTTGAGATCAGGTGGGCCTGTGAATGTGATGGATTTCACATTGTGATTGTATTGCATTTTATGACAATTGGCAGGAATTTTTCCATTGAAATTCAGACTCATATACATTCCCTTTGAGTTGATTAAAAGAAAGTGCAACCAGACTGGATCTAAATTAGTGAGCCCTTAAAAAAAAAAAAAAGACTGGGTCCTTCCTGAAAGGAGAGATTCAACTCCTGGGAGAGATTCTGCTGCTAGCCTTGAAAAATAACCTAAAATGAAGTGAGAGGGACATATGGATAACACTTGAGAGCATATCCAGGAACTGAGAGTGAGTCTCAGCCTACAGTCAGAAAGATAATGGAAACTCAGTCCTACTACCATAAGGAACTGAATTCTGCCAATAATCTGAGTAAGCCTGGAAGAAAATCTGGAGATCCAAATGATAACATAGCCTGTGTGTCCCTGGGCCTGTTTTTTATGGGAAAACTCACATGGGAAGACTATCTCTGGGTGAACCCTACCACCAAAATTAGCCCTCCAGGTAAAAGCAGCTATAGAAAATCACAGGAGTATTCAAAATAGAGACAGAACTCCAAAGTAGCAATTCTGAAAATACATACTGTATGTTCTAGAAATAAGCAAATAAATAAATACATGGGAATAATAAAAAAATAAAATAAATTGTAACATTCCTTGTGGAGCAAAAAAGGTAAGTAAGCTTTCTGCAGGAGCTGAATTAAGTGCACAAATAAAGCAATCTCAAAAATTATATCATAAATTCAGAACAAGGATAAGATGAAGAGGTGTAAAAATCTGATTAACCATGAGCTATTATAAAAGCTAATATACTTAGAGCAAGTATCAAAAAGGAGCTATAACACAAAGCCAATCAACAAGAAAACCCTAGACAAGAGAAAAAAACTGAAACCCCAAATAGACACATCAAGAAAATCAGATGCAAACACATCAACATAAAATGACAAAACATGCTAAGAAACTGAAAGATATGGACCATTAAAAGGAACAAAATAAACCTCCAGACAAGATACAGGATTTAGAACATCTCATCAAAGATGTTCAAAAAATTTCTTTAACAAATTCATTAATTAAAAAGTTTAAGGAATTAAGAAGACACTGGAGTAGATTTGGAAGATTGGGAACATGCATACACTCCTGTTGGGAATGTAGAATAGTGCAGTCATTGTGGAGGATGCTCTGGCACTTCTTCATGAAGCTAATTATAGAATTTTCATGTGATCCAGCAATTGTAATACTAGGTATATACCCAGAAGAATTGAAAGCAATGGTACAAACAGATATATGAACACCCATGTTCATAGCGGCATTATTCACTATTGCCAAAAGTTGGAAGCAATCTAAGTGTCCATCAACAGATGAATGGATAAGCAATATGTAGTATATACATAAAATGGAATATTACAGGTGGACAATATGGATGAATCTCAAAAACTGAATGAAGTAAGCCATCACTAAAGGACAAACATTGCATGAATACACTGTTATGACCTAAACATATTGAAAAGACTTACAGAGGTAGAGTCTGGTAGATCGATTACCAGGAGATAGGAAGGGAGTATAAAGTGGTGAGTTGATGCTCAATCTAGGCAGAACCTATGATAAGGTGGAAGGGGGAGTTGGTGCAGGGATGTGAGTGGGGTTGACAGCAGTGTAATGTGAGGGTGAGAAGGTGTGGGGCGTGGGTTGGGCTATAGAAAGAACTGGTGGAGGGCTGGAAGAAGGAACAGGTGAACTCTGGGCAGGTGGAATTCTGTGGCTGAAAATAAAACTGTGGCCATTGTTTGTCCAGCATGACTTTGAAGTAATGGATACAATCCATTGTATATTTTCTCATATCTTATGAAATTGTGCAGGACAAATTATAAACTATAATGCAACTGTAGTCCATGATTAGTAGCATGCTTCAATATGGGTTCATCAATTGTAACAAATGTACCACACTAATGAAGGATGTTGTTAATGTGAAAAAGAGTGGGAAGGGTAGGGAGTGGGGCATATGGGAATCCCTTAAAATTTTATGTAACATTTATGTAACCTAAAGTTTCTTTAAAAATAAAAAAATAATTATAAAAAATGAATAAAATTAAGAAATGGAAAAAATAATATTGTGGGAATATTCTTTTGGCAACTATGGCAGGGGAGCAAAACTGGTGCAGGGTGTCAGTGATGAGGGGATGTGTGGGGAAAGGTGAACCTGGAACATCCCTCTATGGAATATGAATGTGTTCTTGTTGTCAGAGGGTTTTACTACAGTGTTTGGAGAAACACACAACAAAAATAAATATTAAACTTCCATGTTGGTCAGCTCTGCTATGTTCTCAATTAGAGGGGCAAGAATCTCTTGAGTTCATAGGCTGGTCGTAATAAAAGAAAACAGACCAATATAACAAGCCCTCAATATTTCTGCATGATTCTATGAACCTTATTCTTGTAAAATTGATACGTAACCTAATAATAACTATTGCCTAAGTATTACCTCCTGAAAACATCTTTGTTTCTCAAATGTGACCTCTCTGTCAGCCAAACACAGCAAATAAATACACAACATTCCCTCCAGTGTGAGGCATGACACTTGAGTATGAGTCTTCCTGTCATTAATGAATTAATACCAAGCACCAACCAGTGATGCTGTTGGAAAAAGACTTTGATGAAAAAGCAGGAAATATTAAATACAAAAGCTTTTAAGGCTAAGATATTTCAAAATGACTTGGGAGGTCAATCGTGAGGTTACACTTCTTCATGTCTCAGGCAGATCACTAACTGTCAGTATAAACAAAATCTGAAATAAGGGTGTTCCTGGTGCTCTAGAGCCATCCAGACACCATGGGCAAGGTACACAAACCAGCACTCCTTCGGTGGGCCTTACCTTGGAATATATGACTACTTATTTCCACAATAACAAATTTTCACTCATTTATAAATTACATTGTCCATGATTCCTCTACCGCTCCTAATTGAGCTTAAAATTAGCACTATACCCATTACATATATGACTCAGAGACTTAAATCTTCATTCTGTTCATATACTGATTGAGCCTTGAATCTCAGAGGAGCTGTAGCCAACACCTACTCACCCAGGACAACTAACAAAATGATGATGGACAACCCCTATTCCAAAAAACAGAGTATCTACAACTGCAAGCAAAGCAGTACCTTCCATCTGCCCATAAGATATAAAACCTTTCTCAATCTGAGACAGAGCAGGCATTACCATCCCAAAATCCTAAAGGTTGAGAAATGAACAAACATGGGAGGGGGGGAATGCAACCACTGACAAAGTAAATTTATTAATATTGTAGTCATGGAAGAACATATAATACTGATCTTAAGAAAGTGGTTACCAGAGATTCTGAGGATAGGGGGAGAGAAAAATTGGTGGAACATAGGATATTTTTACGGCATTGGAATTAAGTACAAACCACAAGGTAAACTAAGGTCTTCATTAATAGCAATGCTTCAATATGTATTTATCAATTGTAACAAATATATTACACAATGCAAGGTGTTATTAATAGGGGAAGATAGAGAAGGGAAGGGTTTGTGGTATGTGGGAATCCCTCATATTTTTTATGTAAATTTTCTGTAATTTAAAAACTCTTTGAAAATAATATTTATTGTATATAAAATAGAAGACACTGGGGGGAGCAAAAACAAGAATATGAATGCTTGCAACAAAAAATATCATGTTGCATGTAAATAAAGTTAAAATAAATGAAGTTAAATATACAATGGAGGCAAACAACAACAGATATGAGGTGGCAGAATAAAGGAACAGTGAGTTAGAAGATGGGGATTCCTAATTTGAACAGACAAGAACAGCTATAGAAAAAAATGGAAAAATTTGAGCAAGGCCTTAGGGAAAGAGAGCACAAGGTGCAGAAATATAAGTGCTATGGATATTCCAGAAGATGAAGAGAAGACAAAAGGGACAGAAAGAAAATCTGAGGAAATAGGGGCAAAGATTTCCTGAATCTTTTGAAAAACATAGATATCTATGTCCAGTAAGTGCAACAAAGTTTAATCTGAATAAATCCAAATAGACTTACTCCAAGACATACAAATCAAATATTAAATGCGGAAGATGAAGAAAGAATTCTGAAAGCAGCAAGATAAAAATGATTCATCATGTACAAGGATACTCAATAAGAATAAGTGTTGATTTCTTATTAAAAAAACATGGAGATGACAATCAGTGGTCTGATAATTTTAAGACATTGAAAGAGAAAATCTGCCAGCCAAAATTTGTGTATCTGGAAAAATTGTTTTTCAAAAATGAGCAAGATAGTAAAAGATAAACAGAAACTCAGAGTTAATTAATAAGAGCTCTGCTGCACAAGATATATAAAGGGATTCCTGCAGGCTGAAAGGAAAAATAAAACACAGGAAATAGGCTTGGAAGAGAGTATGGAAATGAAGATCATAAAAAAAAAATAACTAAAAGGGTAAAAAGAGTAATGAAAATAAGAAACATAAGGTTGAGATAAATGAGTGAATTAAGTACTGCCTTTACAATAGTAATATTGAATATCAATGGAGAAAACACCCCAATCAAAAGACCCAGACTGGCAGAATGGATTAAAAAAATATGAGCCATCTAGAGACTTCTGGGAAGACAACATTGGAGTAGGCAGGCATGTCTGAACTGTCACACAAACAATCGAGAAAGGACAAAAAGCTGTCAGAACTGCTTTGGGAGTCTGCAGATTATGAAGCTGCTGTTTCCCACTGGGAATGAGACAGGCAGAGAGAGGAAAATCCCAAAATGACAACTGTGAGTTACTAAACCTCTGCAGTGGCTGAGAATGGCACCAATCCCCCACCCTCAAGGAACAGCTTGATCAATCCTGTGGCAAACTGAAGTCAACTGAGCGGGGGAAGGAGTTCTTCCTCCCTAGGAAGAGGGAGGGCACAATAGAGGGGAGACAGTGGTTTCTGCTCAGCGAATTTTGTCAGCAGATCCTGCTTTGAATCTCAGCTCTGGCCAGACCAGAAACACAAGCAAGTGGAGGTTGAAAGAGTCTTCTCTGTTAAAAAGGTCACTGACGAACACCATCTGCTGGCCCACCAGAAAACTGCAAGGAAAAAATTGTTTTTCAGTCTCCCTTGTTGCCAACCCCCAGAATATCTGCACCCCATTAGTAAGTCACTGGTCTGAATTTCATAACTTAAGCTGAACAATTTTAAAGACTGAAAAAAAGTTAAACAAAAATCCAAAGAAAGCCCAGGTTTAACTTGCATGTTGATCCACACAGGGGGGACATAGTGAGAGCAGGGCGCAGAAGCCACGAGGGCCGAGAGCAGGAGGGCCAAGAGCAATAGGGCCAAGAAACGTTTTGTGCCTGCTTTTTAAACTATTAATTATTACAACCCTTTGCTAATGGTATGGGAGGATTCCCAGGTGTTTGATGTTTTGATTGATTACCCCATGCATCAATCCCCCAGGTGGGGCCCATGATACTGTCCCAGGAGAATGATCTCCTGGGAATCTCTGGGAATCGTGTTCTGGGTGGGGGAATTCTTGTGAGGGTCTTCCAGCAGCCATCTTGGGGTATCGGTGTCCACATGGACTTTCCAGGTTCCAGATCCATCTATTGATTCCCTATATGAAGACTGCTTCAATTCAGTTCCCTGATATTATGGCTCAATTGTCCCATTCTTTTCTCTCTATCTTCTCCTGTATTTTCAAGTTCAGATGTTCTGTCCTTAATATCACTAATTTTGTTTTCAATCAATTAAAATCCACTGTTTTATTACTATATTGTATTTTTAATTTCATCCACTGTGTCTTGCATTCTGATAAGTTCTGTTACTTTTCTTTTCAGGCTTTCAGATTGTTTTTATACTCACCCAGTGTTTTCTTAATATCATTTATTGCTGTGGTCATATTTTCCTTCAACTCTTTGAGTTGACTTAGGAGATTTTTGTGAATTTCATTTATTAGTTGTCTTAAAACCATTTCTCTTCAGCATATTTGGTTTGCTCCTTTGGCTATGCCATCTCTTCCTGTTTCCCAATATGGCCTGTAATTTTGTGCTGATGCCTAAGTATCTGAATATGTTAGAGTATTTACTCTGAGAGTCAATTTCTCCCTCCTTCCTACCTTCAATCACGTGGCTATAGACTCCACCCAGGAAGAGTGGATTTACTGCACACAACACAGAGAAAGCTGTTCAGAGATGTTATGCTGGAAAGAATAAATCATCCGGTGTCTGTAAAGTATCAGTTCTGATAATCAGATATGATTTTTCAGATGGAACTAAGAGAGGAACTGTGGAGAAAAGGATTGGGATCATCCAAGGCCAAAGTCCAGGAGGGAAAAATGACCACAATAAACAAGAACTAATAACTTTGCAACATATCTGCAAGAAAGACATATCTACCATACAGTCAAAGCTGATTTCTTACACTGGAGAGGATCCCTTTGAAATTAATGATTTGGGAGAAGATTTCACTCACAACTCCACATTGACTCAGTATGTGCTAACTGACATGGGAAAGAAACACTATATGAGCAAACAATTTCAAAAAGCCCTCAATTACCAATCATCCTTTAGTCAACATGAACAAATTCATATTAAAATTAAATCATATGACTGTCACTTATGTGGAAAAGCCTTGAGAAGTAGTTCTGTCCTTAGACAACATGAGAAAATGCACACTAGAAAGAAACCATATGGCTGCCATCTATGTGGGGAAGACTTCACTAATTGTGCTAATTTTATTTTATTTTATTTTATTTTTTTTAAAGATTTTATTTATTTATTCATTTATACCCCCCTTGCTGCCTGTGCTCACTGGGTCAGCCAACCACGCCGTGCGGGCGGGCCTGCCTTCACCAGGAGGCCCCAGGAACCGAACCCAGGGCCTCCCATATGGTAAACGGGAGCCCTACTGATTGAGCCACAGCCGCTTCTCAATTGTGCTAATTTTAGATGACATGAGAAAACTTACACTAAATATGTTGTAAATATGGAAGAAACTTCAGTCACAGCCATAATCTTTTAAAAAATTAAAGAAACCACACAGGAACCCACACATATATCCTATGTCAATATAATCAATGTAAATGCCTTTATTTACAATCTATCCTTAAACAATATGATCATACTACCCTGGGAGAAATCCTAAGTCTCTAGTTATGTATAGGTGATTTTAGCTCAGCTCTGGCCCTATTATGAACAACAATAGCTTAGAGTAGGAATAGCTCCTAAACCATGAAGCCAGAATAAAAGTCTTTAGCAGAAGAAGGAAGCTCTAGAGGAACAACAGATAATTTTTGCTGGAGTAGTTATTCAATGAAACAAATGTGGAAAATCCTTTACTTAGAGAAAAAATTTTGTAAAATATGTGAGGTTTCATGTTGTATAAATCACTCTCTTTGTAAAGAATGAAGCAAAGTCTTCAGTAGTTTTGAATTCCTTCCTCATTGTTCAAGTTCTCATATTGAAGAAATGTCAACTGTAAAATCAAAGTGAAAAAGCCTTCTACCAGAGCTCATGTCAGAAATATCAGATTGAGAAAAACATCTAATGAGATGCTTTAATACACAATTAAACCATGAATCAGAATTTTGCCTAATGACCCATTAATGATAAAATAAAAATATAGGATTGTGAAGTGAGCTGGAACTGTTGAATGCAAGTTTTTATAATAGGTAATTGGCAAGGGTATTAAACTTCTCTTCAATAGATTAGTACTTGTAAATACTCATGAAGTAAAACCTGGTCTGAAGATTCTAAAAAAAATTAAAAAATGTGATTACAGAAAACCAAAGAATAAAATCAACAAAGTAAGCAGTGCCTTCACATTAATAACATTGAATGTTAATGGACTGAATTCCCCAATCAAAAGACATTGACAAAAGGATTTTAAAAAATGAATCATCTATATACTTTCTAAAAAAAACAAACAAAAGCATAACTCAGATGTAAGGACACAACCAAGTTTAAAGGAAAAGGGTGGAAAAAGATATTCTATGCAAATAGTAACCAAAAAGAACTGGAGTAATGATACTAATATCAGACAAAATAGATTTTAAATGCAAAACTGTTATAAGTGATGATGATCTTTATATATTAATTAAAGAGGCAATTCACCAGGAAATAATAACTATAATAGGGGGTCGGATGTGGCTCAACTGGTTGGGCGTCTGTCTCCCATATGGAGGGACCCGGGTTCGATCCCCGGTATCCCCGGGACCTCCCGGTTAAAAAATAAATAAATAAATGCAACCTCTGGTCCTGGATTGGATACTGAACCAGGAAAAAAAAAAAAAGTTAAAAAAAAAAAAAAAAATAACTATAATAAATATATATGCTCCTAACTGGTGTACCCGAAGATACATGAGTCACACACTACCAAAACTGAAAGGAGAAATACATGTCTTTACAATAACATTCAGGAACTTCAATGCAACACTTTCAGCATTGAATGGAACATCTGGATAGAAGACAAAATAGACAACCGAGAGCTTGACTAATATGATAAATGAACTAGTTCTAACAGACATTTACAGAGCATTACACCTCAAAAGACCAGCGATCATGGATCCTTCTCCTGCATAGACCATATGTTCGGTCACAAAACTGGTCTCAATAAATTTAAAAGCATTGAAATTATATCAAAACATTTTCTGTGATCATAAGGGAATGAAACAGGGAATCAATAATGGAAAGAGGGAAAATTCACAAATATATTGAGATTAAACAACATACTTAAATGATCGGTGGGTCAAAGAAAAAAAATGCAAGAGAATTCAGTTAATATCTTGAGAGAAATAAAAACAAGAACACAACATATGAAAATCTATAGTATATATCAAAGCAGTGCTGAGAATGAAATGTACAGCTTTCAATGCTTATATAAAAAAGGAATGGAATTCAAATAACTAACTGCACACTTGGAGGAAATAGAGAATGAACAGCAAACTAATCCCCAATCACACCAAAGGAAAGAAATAGTAAAGATCTGAGCAGAAATAAGTGAAATTGAGAATACAAAAAGCAATATAGAGGATCAAGAAAACCAAAGTTTTGTTCTTTGAGAAGATAAACAAAATTCACAAACCCTTATCTAGAATGACAATGAAAAAAGGGAGATGATGCAAAAAAATGACATCAGAAATAAGAGGGGGGGATGTCCCCACCGAGACTACAGAAATAAGAGAGAGCATAAGAACAACTGTATGCTAAAAATCTAGGCAATGTTGATAAGATGGACAAATTCCTAGTAACACAAAAGCAATCTACACTGACACAAAACACTCAAAGATGGAAAGCCCTGACCAGATGAATTCTAGCAATCATTCAAAGATGAACAAATACCAAACTTGCTCACACTCTTTTAAAAAATTGAACAGGAAGGAACCCTACCAAATTAATTCTATGATGCCAACATCAACTAAATTACAAAACAAGATAGAGATACTACAAGAAGATAAAGTAAATTAC